>SJXQ01010493.1:407647-464448 GCA_006408695.1 Aepyceros melampus
AAAAAAAAAAAAAAGTTAGAGCAGCTTTTAAAAATAAAGAATTCAATAGTTAGTTAAACTGTAAAAAAAAAAGTTACATTAGAAATAGGCGTTTAAAGAGAAATTAAGAATGAAAAAGTAAGAGGAAACAAATATATAAGGCTATTAAATTTGTGTTTTATAGGAGACCATGTACAAAATCTCAGCCACTGATTGGTACGCCCTCTTGATCCACACCATTACCATGATGAAGTCACATACCTAGTTGGTAAGCTGTCTTCTGCTAATGCCTAATCTAGGGTGACTTTGTGTTTGAACTTCACTTTTACACCACTTAAATGCAAAAGGGATTTCTTCAAAATGTTTCCGTTGTTTTTCTGTCAGCAAACCACGAAAGCTTTTTTTTTTTTTTACTTTTTTTTCTTTGCCTACCTGTAGTGTAACATATAAGTTCACAAGACACAGAAGCCCTCTGAAATATTCATTAACCTTTGTAAACTCAACTTCTTATGAGCATGGATTGCACTTCTTAAAAACTTCTTGAATGTCTTCACACAATGTCTCATCTCTCCCTCTAGTCTTAGCTCAATTCTTTCCAATCAAGCTTCCATCCCATCACCCCTACTAAGGTCATTCCTTGCCAGAGTCACCAGTGACTTCTTCCCAGAAAATCAGTTGTCAATTCTCAATTCTCATTTTACTTGACCTTTCGATAGCATTTTTATGGGTGAAGGGGAGGACAGTTTATACTTTCCCTTTTTTAACCACTTTTAGAAATTGGCTTCTGGGATCCTAAACGCTCTTGCTTTTCCTTCTTCCTCACTGCCCATTCCTGCACAGCTTCCTTTGCTGGCCCCACCTTTCTTCCAGCTGCCTAAATGTTCAGCGTCCCAGAGTTTAGTCCTCAGCCATGTTTTCTTCTCCTCCCACTCCTTAGTAATCTCATTCAGTTCCACAATGGTTCCCACGTGTATACCTCTAGTCCTAGTCTCTATCCAAGACTTATGTACCACCCATCTACTGGACATGTCCCTTGGATGTGTATTGAAGGAGGAAACAGAACAGGCTCTATCTTGAAAGCAGGACTTCATCTTGGGCCAGACTGTGGACTTTGAGCTATATGCCCAGTACCTATGGAAACGACATACCAACTGGAAAACCAGGCCCCTGGAAGGAAGAGCCCCAGGGCTCTCCCTCGCCTAAAAGAATACCCTGATCATCTGTGAAACCGAATAGAATCGTACATTCTATTATGCTTATCAGGGTATGACCATAGGCCTATTGATGATTGTCCAGTGTTAACTACCTAGGCTTAAGGCATATGATCATGGTTTAACTTTGATTGTATCTTTCTTTTTCCTTTGTTCAGACTAGTTTCAGGGAAACTTATACACTTAGGGTATGTAAGATTTTCACAAAAACTGGTCGGGGTCCTTGGCTAAGAGGAGACTCTGGCTTGGGCCTGCCAGTGCAATAAACTGCACTCCACTATCTGCATTGTCCTTCTGAGTGAGTTTGTTTCCTGGAACAGGTGGCTACAACATAATAAGTATCTCAGGGTTAATGCACTCCCACTAGAACTTGAGATGCGGCTCTTCCCCTGACCACTCTGATCTCCACCCCTCTCCTACCTGCTAAGCTGAAACCAGAAATCATCCTGAACTCCTGTTTTCCTCTTTCGCCACAACCAGTTCATCAGCATGTCCTGTGGGTTCAGTCTTCAAGATACACCCTTCATATGACCATTTCTCACAACCTCCACCATTTCAGTTTTGTCTTTTACTGCCCTGTTTACACTTTGTACCCTTTGAATCAATTTTATACCCAGGAGCCATAGGGGTAATTTCAAAGCATAAATTAAACCACATCACTCCCCACTTCAACTTTCCAGTGGATTTCCATCACTCTCAGAGTAAAATCCAATTTTCTTATCATACCTGCAATGTTCTACCTATCTCTCCACCTCATCTCCTGCTAATCTCAGCCTCCCTCCTCTGCTTTCATCAAACTAACCTTCTCAGTATTCTGCAAGCATAATTAGTTCTTTTCCTCCTCAATGCTTTTGCTTTGTAGTTCCCTTCACCTATACTCTTTCCCTGGACCCTCATGTGGCTTGCTCTGTTACATCATTCACCTTTCTGCATTTCACCTTCTCTGAATGGCATTTCAAGAACAAGCTGGTTATCCTCTATTTCGTTACCATTAATTTGCTTTATTTTTAATACTTATCACTAACTTGTGATAAAAAAATAACTTACAAAGTTATGTGCCTATTTGTTTACTGTATTTGTTTAGTTTTGTATTCTAATACCTAGAACAATGTATGGTACTCAATAAACATCAGGTGAATAAAAGAATAAAATGCCTGTTGAAGTGAATTTCCCCAGCCTGCTTTCAGAGTAAGACTTGGTATCTGAGTTAATAACATTGTAAAAGATATCTTTTTGAAAAACATTCGTTTAGGCACCTGGGCGCCTCCCCACTATATTTGGCAGATCTATTGATGGCAAATTCTTTTCAGACCTGGTAACTCAAACCTCAATAGAGTTAGCACTGAGCTTTGTGCTGGTAATAAAGGCCTCTCCCTCATAGAGCTCTTTGCAGCTGAAAGGTGTGGTCTCCTCAGCCCCGAGGTGTAATTTGAGCAAGCTGGCCTGGTGAAACTCTCTGATTTGGGGAGCTCTTTGCCCACAAGGAGTAAGATCTATATAATGATGTTGTTATAGTTGTTGAAAGACACAAGGGGGCAGCAAATCCAGCCCTTATTTTTAAAGGCAAACCAAGTCATCTGAAAACTACAATTTGATGTCAGATAGTTAAATAAATCTCAGCATGTCCATCCAATGAATAATAAGAATCAATGAAAATGAATGAATTATAGCTACAAGCAGCAATATTGATAAATCTTACAAACCTAATGTGAAAGAAGAAAGACATGAAAGAATATATACGGTATGATTCCATGGCAATAACATTCAAAAATAGGCAAAACTAAACTATACTGTTTAGGAGACACACAGAAGTGATCACACTATGAAGAAAAGCAAGAAACTGATATACAAAACCGAGGCTTGTGAAGACTGAAGTTCTGTGGTCAGGACGGTACGTACTAAAGGCTCTGAATCCTAGCATTAATCTATTTGCCACCTTTGCAGAAGTTACATAGGTGCCCAATTTATAATTACTTGCTAAACTTTAATGGTTTATGCCCCATTAACCACAAATGGTTAATGATTTATGCCCTTCTTTTACATATGTTTATGTTTCACATTAAGGTTTTTTTCAGCAAAAGGAAGAGAGGTTAAGAATGTGAGCAAGAAAGAGAAACACACAGAGAGAGGCAGAAATAGAGACTAAGAAATAAAGTAGCAAAGAGAAGTTTGCAGTTATAGAAGAAAGGAAGAGAGACTGAAAGAAGGGATAAAAAGAGAAAGAATCAGGAAAGTGCAGAAAGAAATGTTTAAAGGAAGTACTGACTTCCTAAGGCCAGTAGTCAAGAGGGAAAAAAAGAAAGAAGGGAGAAAAGACGAAGGGAGTAAAAGAAAGAGGTGGAGAGGGTTGGAGACAGTGTAAAAGAGGAAACCACAGACTTCCTAGGAAGAAAGACGAAATAGCAAATCGAGAAGAGCAAGAGGAATTGCCTTTGGCCAGGGGAACTGGAGCGTTGGGCAGTCAGCCCTGAGACTTTGGGGGGGGCTCAGTCTTACACTGGGCTACAGCTAGAATATGACAGTGGAGAGGAAAGAAATTGTCACGCGAGTGTATGTTCCTCAGTTCTTTGTCTCGTCACAACAAAGATTTGGAGTGACGGACATTAAAGCCCCCTTGGCATGTCACAGCTCTTGGGTCTTGGACAGACCGTATTATAGCTCTCAGGTCTCGAATGGACCATGTTATAGCTCTTAGACAGCTCAGTGTTACAACTCTATTTTATTTAGAAGATAGCAGGAAAATCCATCTCTGAGGCGTGAGGGCAGGTGGATCCAAAGATGCGAGGAGAAGAGTGCTGCAGCGTGCAGGAGAGAGAGAGAGAGAGCTAGCTTTGGCTCCTCTTTTTATCTGTTTATCGCTCCCTGGGCCTGTCCTATGTAAATTGGGCCAGCCAGGAAGTTGTTTATTTTACCTGAGGTCCTCATTCCGGTCCTCAGACCTTCTTTTGTTCTATTTTCCCGGGCTTTTCCCTTCTTTGTCTTTTAGCCACCGCCATTTTGGACTCCTTTCCCCTATTCCACCTACCTAACAGAAATCAAGAGACATTTGGTGTCAGGAGAGAGGTTTTTACCTGTGGGCTTTCATAGACAGAGCTATGAAAGGCAGGGCTGGGGCCCAAGCAAGAATCGTTGTTGTTCAGTCATTCAGTCATGTCCAACTCTTTGCAACCCCATGGACTACAGCACTCCACACTTCCCTGTCCATCACTATTTCCCAGAGTTTGCTCAAACTCATGTCCATTAAGTCAATGATGCCATCCAAACATCCCATCCTCTATCGTCCCCTTTTCCTCCTGCCCTCAATCTTTCCCAACATCAGAGTCTTTTCCAGTGAGTCAGCTCTTCACATCATATGGCCAAAGTATTAGAACTTCAACTTCAGCATCATTCCTTCCAATGAATATTCAGCGTTGATTTCTTTTAGAATTGACTAGTTTGATCTCCTTGAAGTCAAAGGGACTCTCAAGAGTTTTCTCCAGCACCACAGTTCAAAAGCATCAATTCTTTGGTGCTCAGCCTCTTTTATGGTCAGACAGAGAGACATTGAGAACAGTATGCTAATGGAAATAAACCAGTCATGGAAATAAGCCAGTCACAGAAATGATGTGTGATTATGAAGCAGGAGATAGATGGGCCCCAGGCTAGACATTTGCAACTGGCCACCTGTTTACATTGGAGCAAGAAAAAGATGGGCCTCAGGTCAGACACTTACAACTAGCCTCCTGTTTACATTTCATGAAACATGATAAGTGGGCTCCAGGTTATATATTTACAACCAGACTCCTGCTTGCTCTCTGAAATGGAAATAATGACTGAAATAAGGTAACTAGCCAGGCTTTGTCTCCTGTGGACACCTTAAAATAGCAATCATGGCAAGAACAGAGAGGAAAGAACCTCGTTTTAGTAACGGATCAGGAGGTATATATTTCCCACCCTTGGAGTAAGAGAGACATTTCACATGCTCAGAAAGCCTCCTTCAGAGTCAAAAGCAGGAGGCACCGCTCCATAATATATGATGCTAATATGTGATCCCATAGGCCTCTGGGCTAGAATCTATCCTAGACAAAAGCTGTGCATACGTGTGGCGGGAGGGAGGTCCTAGGGCAGATCAGGTGTGGAGAAAGAAACTCGATAACTGGCCAAAGGAGAACAAAGGCCTGGGAGAACTGCCCTTTGTAAACGATTTAACTGCCTCTTTCCCATGCTCCTCCTCATTTAGGGGGATGCCCACACCCTTTCTCTCCAAGTGTGCTTCTCTGTCTTGCTTCTATCTTAACTGTTTTCTGTGTGCTCTCCCACTTATTGTTGTGCTGTGTCTCTAATAATAAACTTTGTACCTGCATCATAGTTTTTGCCTCCATGCTGCTGCTGCTAAGTCGCTTCAGTCATGTCTGACTCTGTGCGACCCCATAGATGGCAGCCCACCAGGCTCCTCTGTCCACAGGATTCTCTAGGCAAGAATCCTGGAGTGGGTTGCCATTTCCTTCTCCATTTTGCCTCCATAAGAAATGTATTTTTCACTGGAGGCAAAGATCCAGAGAAAAATAGCTTCCAGCCTCTAGCTCTTGCTGGCCTGATGGCTAGGCTTTCAGGGTTTCATCCAGGCTACCCAGGTTCACCTCCTGAACAGGGAATTAAGATCTCGCTTCACATCAGTGCTCACTGTTGACTCTGTGAGATCAGTTCTACTCATTTGAGGTATCTGAAATAATCAAATTCACAAAATCAAAGAGGAGAATTGTGGTTGCCAGGGGCTAAGAGGAGGGGGAGATGGGGAGTTACTAATCAATGGGCATAAAGTTTCAGTTAAGCAAGAGATTGCTGTACAGCACTGTACCTATAGTCAACAACAATGACTTGTATCCTTAACAATTTGTTAAGAGGATAGCTCTCATGTTGTGTCCTGATCATAGTAAAAAAAAATTTTTATAGCTAAGATTCACATTTGAACAGTAAAATTCCCAGAAAAAGAAAATTACGGAAAGGAATAATTTTCCAAGGCTAAAAACCACAGATTTGTTGATTTAAGGGAACCAACAGAAGTGTGGCACATTAACAATAAAAGAAGCCACAGTAAGACATTATGATGAAATTTCAGAATAGTAGTAATAAAGAAAATATCCTAAAATTTCCCAGAGATGGGGAAGTTCACAAGTTCAAGAATCAGGCATTGGATTTCTCCACAGTCTTTGAAGCTAGCAATGAAGTAACACCTCCAACATTCTGAGATAAAATTGTATTCAGCCTAGAAGCTTGCTGCTAAGTCGCTTCAGTCATGTCCGACTCTGTGCGACCCCATAGATGGCAGCCCATCAGGCTCCGCTGTCCCTAGGATTCTCCAGGCAAGAAAACTGGAGTGGGTTCCCATTTCCTTCTCCAATGCATGAAAATGAAAAGTGAAAGTGAGGTTGCTCAGTCATGTCCGATTCTTCGCGACCCCATCGACTGTAGCCTACCAGGCTTTTCGTCCATGGGATTTTCCAGGCAAGAGTACTGGAGTGAGATGCCGTCGCCTTCTCCAACCTAGAAGCTTATACCCAACCAATTTCTTAATTAAAATGAGGGAGGAATAAAGATGTTTTCAGACATATGATGTCTCGAAAAATTCTTTTTCTCTCATGCAAGATACTAGGGGTAAGGGAATTTTTAGTTTGATGATTTGGGGGAAATCTGTTGCCCTAAAAAAGCAGCCAAGGAAGGATTCCAAAGAGGAAAAATCCGTTCATAATGAGCAGATTGTAAGGCTTTGCCTCCAGTGTCATAAACTGAAGTGTCTTTGTATTGGTTTCCTTTCACGTGTTTCTAGGAGGTAGGAAACATTAAGTACACTATTGGAAGAAGATATGAGGTACAGCAGATTCATTGCTGATGGCAGGGTATTTTCAGGTGGCTCACAAATCAAATGGGAACTGAAGAGACAACAAAGGCTGAGATAGCACATATCACACAGGTAATGGGGGACCTAAAAAACCATCCTTCATCTATTTACATTATGAACTAGGACTGTTTATCTCATCAGAAAAGGACAAAGATCAGAGAAGAGTCACCGTATAGATATTCAAAAGGACGCATGCAATAAGAGAAATATCCACCACTGGAAATTTCTCACTGGCCACATTTCCCTTGCATACTCCTGTTTCTTTGTGCATCCAGAAAGTCTCCAGCAAGTTATTATGGCTGGAAGCTACAACTGACTCAACTTCAGCCAGGTAAGAATTTAATTTAAGGACCTCTGGTTTAAGGATGGGGCATAAAGTTTCCATTTCTTCCTTTCCTTGGAAAGGAATCTAAAGCAACCAATAGGATGACAGGCAGAAATGCAAACTCTTCCTTCAAAGAAAGTAGGAGATTGCTGAAACCTCTATTCCCAAAACTAGAGGAAACAGGAAGGATTAGGGAGAATTTCAGCGAACTAGAATCACATGAGGAGTATGTGAAAGAGTGAAGGGGAGAATGCCTACATGATCAGAAATAGATCATGGAGTACATAAAGGACAGGTGACACTCTGAGTTGCAAAAATCTAACTTTTTTTTTTTTTTTTTGGAACTGAAGGGATATAGTACACAATGGCAGGTTCCCTGGACTTAGTTTTAAGGTAAAAAGTGGAGACGGTAAAACTGAATTACACCAAGAAGACATAATTTCAGGTAACAATCTACCTTGTGTGGTGGGGGTAGAACAGAGACTTAAGTGAAAACCCCTGTAGCTGCCTTTTTCCATCATCAGGAAGAACTAGGGGCTGTAAAAACTCAGTAAAACCCTCTTAAAATCCAGAACCAAAAGAAAACTTCTGCTAACTTAAAATGTAGGCCTGGCCTCACCTCCATGTGCAATCTCCTGGAAATATTGTAAATATCTGATGCAGAAAAAACTCATCTCTCTCAAAAATGAAGCCACCAAGAGATCCCCAAAACTGCAAATATCTTATTAAAAACAAGTGAGGAAAAGAAAAAGAAAACAAACAGGGTCTGAAGGACATTTACCAGAGAAAAAAAAAATCTGTTTTAGACAACTTGAAAACTGTGACTATTTCACCACGATATTTTTCTAAAAAATAAAATTTTGATTGCAAAATTGCAAGGACACACAATGTCCCAGGAAAGTAACACAGAGACATACTGCAAAGCTAAGCTACTGAACTTCAAAGACAAAGAATTCTTTGGGGAGTTATGCAAAGATATTAAGTCATTTTCAAAGGAGAAAAATAAGGCTGGTCTCAGATTTCCCAAGAATAAATTTCCATACCAGAAAATGGTGGAGCAATGCTTATAAATCCTCAAGAGAAATTGTAAGCAAAGACTAACACACTAGTAAAATGTCACTGAGTGCAAAGGCAAGAAATAAACATTTGGAACATCTGATGAGCCCTTCTTGTAGAAAATACTAGACGAACTTCAGTCAGCCAGCAGATAAGTGAGAAAGACCATAGGACTGGCATTGAGATTGATCTATTTTACTGTAGGACAAAGATGAAAGCAAATGCAGGGATTATGGTAATAATGCAGACTGTAAATGTAATAATCCTGACTGCATGGGAACAACATATATAACAGATTTGAGAAGATTTTGGAGAATAAGTAGATATTAATATTTGCTGCATTCACTCACACTTTATAGCAAGCCTTCAAAAGATATCATTGGAAACTAATAAGTGAAATTAAAGGAAGTTTATTTAGCAATACAAAGGTAAATGCTAAGAAAAATGGTAACTAATATTGCATGGAGGGGTAAAAGTGAAGCAAAAAGATATATAATTTGTGATTACTCACAGTGTTAAGTTAGATAGATTCTGTCTAAACAGAGATAGGATTAAAGGTTTTATTTTAAGTTACAGTTATAACAATAATTGTTAGATCAAAAATAAATAATGTTCAAAGTATTAAAATAAACATATACATTCAAAAAATTACAAAACACACTGCATGGTAGATATTAAAATACTAAAACATAAAATTAAATAATGTGACAGAACTAAGCTAAAATGTTCGCTCTCTGAAAGACTTTGTAGAGGATGAAAAAACTGCTACAGAATGGGAGAAAAATATTTGCAAGACACATACCTGACAAAGAGCTACTGCTTAGAATGTATTTTAAAAGCTCTCAAAATGCAACAGTAAAATAGGGACAGGTTGGTAAAAAGGAACAAACTTTCAGTTATAAGATGAATAAGGTCAGAGGATCTGAGGTATAGCATGGTGTCTACAGTTGATAACACTGTGTTGTATCATTGAAATTTGCTCAGAGAGTAGAAGTTAAATATTATCACCCTCTTACCCCCCAAAAAAAGGTAAAGATGTGATGGATGTGTTAATTAATTCAATGGGAAGAAACCTTTCATGATGAAATATTGAGCCACTTTCCAGTATGCTTTAAATATCTTACAATTTCATTTGTCAATTTCACTTTAATAAAGCTGGAGGGGAAAACCCCAACAATGAAAAAAACCCAAAAAATCCAATGGAGAGACAGTTCACTGAATAGGACACACAGATTGGAAATCAGTACATGAAAGATGTTCAACATTATTGAGAAATGCAAACTTAAACCACAATGAGATATCACTACCTATCAGAATAGCTAAAATTAAAAATGTTGACAACACCAACTGCTGGTGAGAATGCAGAGAAATTGGATGACTCATAGCTTGCCGATGGGACTATAAAATGGTATGGCCATCCTGGAAAGCAGTTTGGCAGTTTCTGAAAAACTGAACAAGCATTTACTATACAATTCAGTATTGCATTTCTGGGCATTTATCACACAGTAACTCGTACACAAATGTACATAGCAACTTCATTTGTAAAGACCAAAAACTGGAATCAGCCCAAATGTCCTTCAACTGGCTAGTTACATTGTGGTATATCCATCATGAAATACTGCTGCTGCTGCTGCTGCTAAGTCACTTCAGTCATATCTGACTCTGTGTGACCCCATAGACGGCAGCCCACCAGGCTCCCCCGTCCCTGGGATTCTCCAGGTAAGAATAGTGGAGTGGGTTGCCATTTCCTTCTCCAGTGAATTAAAGTGAAAGTGAAAGTGAAGTTGCTCAGTCATGTCCGACTCAGCGACCCCATCGCAGCCTACCAGGCTCCTCCGTCCATGGGAGTTTCCAGGCAAGAGTACTGGAGTGGGTTGTCATTGCCTTCTACTCAGCAACAAAAAGGCACAAACTATTGATATAGGAAACAATGGAGATGAATCTCCAGATAATTATACTGCTTTAAAAATGCCAATCCCCAAAGGTTATAAACTGTTTCCATTTATATTACAATCCTGAAATTACGTGATTATAGAAATAGAGAACAAATTAGTTATAGTAGTTATCATGGATTAAAGGTGGGAGTGGGACAGGTAGAAAGTGGGTGTGACCATTAAGGAGCAACAGAAGGGATTCTTTTGGTGATGAAATGTTCTGTATCTTAACTACATCAATCTCAACATCCTAGTTGTGATATTGTAGTATACTTTTGTAAGATGTTACCTTTGGGAAAAACTGGGTAAAGGGCACAGAGGATATCTGTGTAATTATTTCTTACAACTGCACATGAATGTAGGTACAATTACCTCAAAATATGAAATTTAATTTTTAAAAAGCTGATAGAGGGTATTTTTCTTTGTAAAATTACTGAAAATGGATAAAATGGAATTGTTAACATTTGATACACAAATTGTTCAGAACAATTTTAAAAAACACATTTTGATGGCATTTTTTGAATATCAGCTGCAGTTGGTTAGTAGGATCAGCTGGTCACATCATTTATCAACAGTACTCTTAGAAAAACATCACAATACAGGAGCATTATAGAATTAATTACCCAAACTAAGAGAACTACTTTCAATGGTATTTTTAAATCTCACATTAACAACGGTTAAGAGTTTGGATGTCTTAGCCTGCATAAGGAAATCTTGTCTATGAAAAAAAATTAATATTTTGTTCAGTATTTGAAATGACTAGGAAGCTTTGTTTCAATCAAAAAAAGTAAAAAGTAGAAGACTGACATATGTTTTAAATATATTTCAAAGTTAAAACTCAAACTGTAAGAAAACAGTTAGTTCAGTCACTCAGTCGTGTCCGATTCTTTGCGACCCCATGAATCACAGCACGCCAGGCCTCCCTGTCCATCACCAACTCCCAGAGTTCACTCAGATTCGCGTCCATTGAGTCCGTGATGCCATCCAGCCATCTCATCCTCTGTCATCCCCTTCTTCTCCTGCCCCTAATCCCTCCCAGCATCAAAGTCTTTTCCAATGAGTCAACTCTTTGCATGAGGTGGCCAAAATACTGGAGTTTCAGCTTTAGCATCATTCCTTACAAAGAAATCCCAGGGTCAATCTCCTTCAGAATGGACTGGTTGGATCTCCTTGCAGTCCAAGAGACTCTCAAGAGTCTTCTCCAACACCACAGTTCAAAGGCATCAATTCTTCAGTGCTCAGCCTTCTTCACAGTCCAACTCTCACATCCATACACGACCACTGGAAAAACCATAGCCTTGTCCAGACGGACCTTAGTCGGCAAAGTAATGTCTCTGATTTTGAATATGCTATCTAGGTTGCTCATAACTTTTCTTCCAAGGAGTAAGTGTCTTTTAATTTCATGGCTGCAGTCACCATCTGCAATGATTTCCGAGCCCCCAAAAATAAAGTCTGACACTGTTTTCACTGTTTCCCCATCTATTTCCCATGAGGTGATGGGACCAGATGCCATGATCTTCGTTTTCTGAATGTTGAGCTTTAAGCCAACTTTTTCACTCTCCTCTTCCACTCTCATCAAGAGGCTCTTTAGTTCCTCTTCACTTTCTGCCATAAGGGTGGTGTCATCTGCATATCTGAGGTTATTCATATTTCTCCCAGCAATCTTGATTCCAGCTTGTATTTCTTCCAGTCCAGCGTAAGTTATCATTAAATGAAAGAAATCAAGGTGAGATTTATCAACAAATTTAAGTCATGTTATGCTAATTTCATTTACCAACACCTTTCAAAATTTCCATCTTTGCATGAGTTAAATAAGGATATGCTCTTTTTTTTTTTCCAATCTGATGAATTGTGACAACCTAAAATGATATCCTCAAGCTCGAATTGGGTAATTGGGTGATTACTAAACTGCAGAGTCTTAGGCACCCAGTTCAACCCTGAGATTCAGAGTTATAGGTTTTTTGGTTTGGTTTTCTTTTTTAATAAATATCCTAGAGGATTTTGATAAAATGGTGTAAGCTTTTTAAAGAAATATAGTTCAGTAAAATTCAGCCCTTATGTATTGGATTGGGCTCACAATTCTTTTGAGTCAAGTTGGAAAGGTCATTATTAACCATAACTTCTTAGTCAATATAAAATTGACTTTTTAAAAATTTAAAGACTATAAAGAAATTCTAGCTTTACAGAAAAAAATTGAGGTTAAAATGTCCCCATATCCAGTTTCCTCTATCATTAACATGATGTATTAGCATTGTACATTTGTTACAATTGATGAGCCAGTATTGGAAAGTGACTTTGAAATGACATGTCCAAGGCCGCCAGTGGGTGGGCTGATGCTGAGAACCAAGCCACACCCATACTCTCACTTGAACAAGCTGCCTGGTACTTCCTCTTGAAAGATGTCCTATAGAAATTAATAGCATAATGACTGTAAATTCTCTGCAGAAGTATCTGAACACAGGTAGCAGCAGGACTCATTTGACTAAGCACTTTGGTTGGTGCCTGGGATGGTTGGTGTTTATCCTGGCTCCATCTTTTTTTTCCAGATTTGAAAATGTACCAACTTCTGAGTATGGTGAAAAAGATCTATGTAATTAACCCATGTGTATTTATATAAAAACAATATCAGACTATTTGCAGGACACCTATTCTACTGTTGTATGATTTAATCCGTGTAATTAGGAAGAGTTTTATACCTTCAGTTCAAACTTTTATATACAGTTGTTTGGAAAGAAGATACACTTCTTATAATAGCATCTCCAACTGCAAATTTGTCTGAGAAAGGTTTTGATGTACCATTGCAGTTACTGCAAAGATGAATAAACTGCTAGCATGTAACAGATTTTGCATTCCTTTAAATTTAGAACTAAATTAGCATAGATATTGCATTAGCAGGAATCTTATAATTTTGTCACTATTATTTTTAAATAAAGCTGTTTAAATTTTAGTTGTCGGTGATGTGAGCATATCATCTTGACTGCCAGTAGTGACTCTGTGCTAAGTTGCTTCAGTCATGTCCAACTCTATGCGACCCTATGGACTGTAGCCCGCCAGGCTCCTTTGTCCATGGGATTCTCCAGGCAAGAATCCTGGAGTGGGTTGCTGTTTTCCTTCTCCAGGGAATCTTCCCCACCCAGAGACTGAACCTGAATCTTTTACATCTAACCTGCAATGGCAGGTGGGTTCTTTACCACTAGCGCCACTTGCGAAGACTTCCAGTAGGGAGAGGAGCCGATAGGGATGGAGGAAGACTCGGAGCTGAGAGTGGGGGTGCTGGTGTCTGAGAGGCTGGAGGTTGCTCGGTGGATGGCGGGTGCATCCTTGAGGCCTTGGCGTCCCCTCACCTGCCAAGTTGTGAAAATCTTTCACTAGTTTATCTGACACGTGAGAATTATTAGCCCATGTAGTGTGCCAAGAGCCCATGTTGTGTAGCAGACACAGAACAAATAAAGAGTAGGAACCCCACAGCATCCCAAAGGGCAGCACACCCCAGAATCCCTCCCGCTCTTGGGCTACTCCTCAGAGGGGCGTGGCCGGGCATGAGGGTGGGGCGGGGCCTGTTGCCCAGGAAACCCCGGGCTGGCCCTCCGCCTGCTTCCAGACTCCAATTTCCGTTGAACTGCTGCAGGTGGACGCCCTGAGCAGTTGAGGCCCCCGGACACCAGTGGAAGAAGGATCCCTGAGGCTCAGGTCCACAGTGGCCCCAGCTGCCTTTTGCAATGCCATTACGAGCCTCAGGAACAGTAGAGGTGGTTCGGGTTGGTTGTTCCCAGACCTGGTAGTGCCTCTAGTTGAGGGGCTGACAGGCCCGGCCCTAATCTCCTGGTCTTGAGGTCTGCGTGCCCCTCGTCCAGAGAAGCACAAGTGCAGACGCCAGAAAGAGCCGATGCTGGCCATGGGTAAGAAATTTCCCTCCTCACCCTCGCCGCCCAAGCATGGTCGGTGGCTACAAACCACGCCACAGCTTAGACTCCTACAGTGCTTCACAGACCTTCTGGAGGTCACTCATCATCGCCACCTGTTTCTGGCTAGGAGCGGTGGGAAGTTGAGTAGAAGCAGCTTTAAAGGGATTCCTGCTCAGGCCCGCAAGTCACCTTTGAGACGTCAGTCTGTTGTTGCCCAACCTTGACCTTATGAACATCCGACGTGTGAATGACCCTGACCAATCAGTGGTTTAATCAACGAAGGCACATGTCTTACCTGCCTCCTTCATCTCCTCACTTCCTCTTTCCAAGGTTTTCCATTGGCTCAAAAACTTCTCTACCCCAGTGAATTCCAGTAGATACGATTTTGGCGTCTTCTTTAAGGTCTAGATCCTCAAGGATAGTCTAGGGAATCTTACCACTTGCCTGCTTCATCCAAAGACATAAGCCTGTCAGGGACCAGTTTTGTAGAGGGTCAGCCTGTGCAGTTCCAGGACTCCAGGCTCACTGTTCAGAGGGCCCATATTTGTATTTTTCACTGGGTGCAAATTATGTGCCAGCTCTCCTCTTTTTCCAGAGGCCTTCATTGATGACATTTAATTATATAAAAATATAATTACAAGGTTTCTACTCTAGAACTCTGAGCTACTGACACCTCAAGAGACAGAGGAGGAGTGATTTTACTGACTATACTGAGAGTTGTTGGGACCTTGAGACCTTTGTGATCCAGTGTTCATCCCCCACTGCCTCATATTTTAGGGCTGTTGAAGAATGTGCAAAATGTGGAAATGCCACATTGCTGAAGGCAACAATGCTTGGCTGCTTGCCTAAGGAAAGAAGCAGGTAAGGGATTGGCTAATCACGTATTAATGGGTATCCTGGGAATGTTTTTACAGGTGCTTTGGAAGGGCTGGTGCAGGTGGGTATGGGGGATTCAGAGAACAGAGGCTGCCTTGTTTGATATCCTTCAGAGGAAGAGAGACTTGGAGAAGGAGGTTCTAAAGCTATGCCCTCCAATTCTGTACCACAAACTAAAGGTGGTTCCTGAGCACTTGAAGTGTGGCTGTCTAAAATATGGTGTGCTCTACATGTACAAAGCCCTCCAGATTTCAAAGTCTCACTTTTTAGAGTAAAATAGTCTATTTTTAAAAATGAATTGCTTGTTGAAATTATATTTTGGATGTATTAAATGTTAAAATTAATTTCAGTTCATTTTTACTTTTTAATGTGACTACTGGAAAATTTTATATGTGTGCTCACTTTTCTTTTGGAGAGCTCTATTCTAAAGATTTTGGAGTATTGGAAACGGCTTACTTTAAAAGCTCAAGAAATGCTGCCTCTCCTCAAAAAACTCACATTTCCCAGAAAGTACCCTACCAACATTGTCCTACCACCCACATCACTCTCAACCTTACTAACCCAGTAACTTCAAACTAAAGGCCTCAACACTTAAAGAACTGCAGCCTAACCATGCTCTAGAGTTTCAAAATTATAGTCACTTGTACAGAGAAGACAAACTTCTGTCAGCTATTGCCACTAGAATCAGTTCAGGTGCTTGTAAAGCTATTTGTGCTACTTTGTCTCTTTAATTGTTCAGATTGGCAGTAGCAAATTATTGAAAAACTAGCGAAAAGAAGAGGGGGAAGGTGGTCATCTCACCAACTTTTACTGCAAATCATTATGTTGTTACAAATTATAGGATTCAGCAGCCTTGGCCTGACTTCTTTTTGTTTGTCATACCACCTCAAAAAGCAACTGGCTTTGGTGAAGAAATTGCTTGGTGCCCTGAAGTATAGACAAGAATGGAAGGTTATCTGTAAATTTAAGCTCTCACTTGAGCTTAATTAAACTTCCTTTAATTGGGAAATGCACAACGGGTGGACTTAAATACCCTAACCTCCAGTGTTTTGAATGGTTCCTAAAAGCAGTATGGTGAGTGAAGATGTTAGCTCTAAACCAATGTGCATTAGATGCTGGTCTTAACTAGTCCTCCTAGAGCTTCACTGGAAATAGCTCACTGGAAAATAGCTCTAGAAGCATATGTAAAGCCCTGAGGCCCAGCGTCAGCCAGTACTGAGATTTTCCATGTCACTGGATGACCTCACACTACTGTGGAAGGGATCTGCCCAGCTGCTGTGGCTGCAGCCAGGGCATTTGCTGCCATTCTCCCAGCCTTTGGGCTGCCTTCTGCAGCATAATTCAATTTGTTTTCTTATTGCCCACATTTTCCAGAGTGATTCAGTTTTAGGTTTCTCCCTAAATCTCCCACTAGAATGATTTGGCTTTGTTTGTGAGCTACTTGACCCAAGAATTTGCTTTGCCCACCCATTGCTTACCCCTTCAACCATGAGGCTCACTCTTAGCTGTGCTCTTAAAGAGCTTTGCCTCATGAGCTACACTGTCTACCCAAAGCCCAGAACCTTGTCAACTAAAAAAAAAAAAAAGCAAAAAAAAAAAAAAAACATGAGAATTGCGAGTCAAGTTTTATTTGGAGCACCATGAGGACTGCAGCCCAGGATACAGGTAGATGGCAAATGCCCATGGCAAGAAACAATTTTAGTCGACAACCTGGATCTCCACACCCTTAGATCTTAGACGCTTAGATCTCCACACTCTTCAGTAATCCACACCTGTGTTTTACTGAAATGAGACTGCCCCATGAAGTGTGGGAAGACCTATCAGCACATGGATGTATCCAGACAAGAGATAAAGAAAGCTTTAAGCGGAAAAGTCTTAGCAAGTTGAGTTGGAGAGACTCTCTGCTCAAAATACTGCTGAATTTCAGAGGCATCCATGATTTCACTCAACTTGGAAAGGCCAAGGGCACCTTTCAGCCATGATCAAGTCAGCACCTCAAGATAGCACTAAGGTGTCTTCATCAAAGAATGTGAAATATTTAGGTCCCTGAAATGGTGCCTTGGAGAAAGAAAATAACTTGAAATTCTGGAGTTTTTGTAATTTGCAGGAGATTGAAGCCTGAGCATTAAGACAGATAGCACTAAGATAGACGTCTTTCAAATAGATATTTAGTAAGAAGAGCTAGTCTTGTCCTGATCTTTTCCTTTTGGAGTGAAGGGATCTTGGCCTACAGGCTGCTTTGAATTTGTAGTTAAGAATTTCTAACAATGTTATCAATAGATGTAGGACTATATAGTTTATATGCTTAACTATATAGGTTATATAGGTTATATGCTTAACTATATAGGTTATATGCTTTGGTAGTTTCCACCTTGTAAAGAATTTATTTCATCCAAGTTTTTGAATTTATAGGCATGCATTGTTTGTGATATTGTCTTACTCTTTTAATGTCTTAGGGCCTGTAGTGATGTCGCCCTTTTCATTCCGCACATTGGTAAATAGTGTGTTTTTGTTTTTTTTTATTAGTCAGGCTGAAGCAGTCTGACATGTTTGACATCTCAGGCTGAATAATTCTTTGTAGTATGGGGCTTGTCTTTTTAGGATGTAGCATGTTTAACAGCATTCCTGGCCACTACTTGCTGATGTCAATAGCACTGTCCTTCCTTCCCTAATCCTGTCCCCATTGTGACAACCAAAAATGTCTTGACATTACCAAATATTTCCAAAATTGCTTCTGGTTGAGAACCACTGCTTTAGACAACCAATTGTCTTTTAGAGCAATTAAAAAGAAGATGAAACAGTATCTTTTATATTTTGCTTTAATTTTAATTATATCTGTAAATCTTCATTTTGTGTGTGTGTGTACATGCAAATACGGTTGGTATCATAGTCTTTCTGTTGAGGAAGTTTTTTAACCTTTATTTTAGTGCAGGTCTGCTGATAATAATTTTTCTCTTTCTTTTTTCTTTTTTTTTGATCTGTCTTAAAAGGTAAATTTCCCCTTCATATCTGAAAAACATTTTCCCTGGTGTAGTATTCTGGATTAACAGTATTTTTCTTTCAGTGTTTTAGACATGTATCCATTGTATTCTGGGTTGTATGGTTTCTCAGTCCCCAACTGTAATTTTTAACTTTATTTCTCTGTATTGTATCTTTTTTCTGTGGCCACCTTCAATATTTTCTTTATAATTTTAACTTTCCAGCAGTTTGAATATGATGTGTCAAGGTGTATTTTTTTAATATTAATCCTGCTTGAAAAATCTTTGAGTTTCTTGGATCTGTGGTTTGGTGTAGATTTTTTTTTTTTTTTTTTTTGAAGATTCAACCATCCTTTCTTCAAATATTTCTTCTGCTATTCTCTCTCTTCTTCTGGAATTCCAAATCCCTGCTGAAATTTTCTATCTGTTAAGTCACGTTTTCCACTAGAACCTTTAGTATTATGATTATTGATATATTAGTCAAAGTTACTTTAAATTTCCTCTCTCATAGTTCCAACTCTTAACGTTCTCTCTGAATCTCGGTGTTTGTTTTTTTCTTCCATTTTATTAATACATGTCTCATATGTCAGGCATCTTGTATGGAAAAACAGAGTTTATGATAAAGAAAATGTATACCTCAAAATGAGCGTTTTTTTCCCTGCTAGGTCAGCAATGTGATGTGTTGAGTTAATCTAACCACTAGTTAAGGCGGGCTTGGGTTTTATTGTTCCACCTTCAATATACAACTAATTTTGGTTTTCTCTAGTGTTACCTTATGCTTAGGGTGTGGGCTGGAAAAGTAGAGGTATCTTCTCAATATTCCTGTTACTCTCATAGCTTCCAACCTTTCCTCTGAAACTGTGTCTCAAAGGGATCTCTCTCCATGCTTTTTTTTGCCTTTCCTTTAGTTTGTTATCTGGTGCTCACTAGCTTGGGAGTGGGGACTGGAGGGTTCTTGGTCATTCTGGCCCAGCCTATTTTAGGCAAGCCTTGTATTCTTAGGCCTGGAGAGTGAGGCTTTCTTAGACCTTCAGCCTCGCTGTGGCAGACAGAATTTCTGCCTCGTATCCTTGGTATGTCTTGAGAAGATGAGAGTCTTCTGGTCCTCTTCCAGTGTGTGTGTGTGTATGCTAAGTCACTTCAGTTGTGTCCAACTCTCTGTGAACCTATGGGCTGTAGCCTGCCACACTTCTCTGTCCGTGAGATTTTCTCCAGGCAAGAATACTGGAGTAGGTTGCTATTTCCTCCTCCAGGATATCTTCCTGACCCAGGGATTAACCCACATGTCTTAACGTTTCCTTCATTGGCAGGCAGATTTTTTACCACTAGTGCCACCAGGGAAGCCCCTCTTCCAGTGTAGGAGCCCTCTAATGGTAATAGCATGGGATCCTGGGCCAAGACAGTTTCCTGCCCTTCCTTACCCAGAAGTACTGGAATTGTCTGTCCTCCCCTACTTCTTTCTTTACTCAGTATCAAAGGCCCCTGGAGGCAATAGAGTTTGCTGTCCCTTCCCCAGAGACTTGAAGCTATATTATAGGTGAAGAGGGTCTGCGCAGGACCCTTCCCTACAGTGGAACTTACTCCCCTCCAACAGGCCTTCACCACCAAGAGAGTCTCTCTCTGGTCTCTTTCTTTTTCCTAAATCTTTCTCATCAGTACCCAGTAGAGCATGGAGAAGAGACTGAAATTGAGGGCAAATTCATTTTTTGTCTGAGGCTCCCAAGGGTTTGGTACTCTCATGCTAGCCCTCACTTGGCCTTTGGCAATTAACAATTTTAGCTGAATTCTTATCATTTTGTGTTGTACTTGATGTCTCTTTTGTGCCCACATCCTATCGGTCCTTGATGGGTACAACCTTTCCATGAATTTCAGGCCACTTAACTATTAACTAGTCTGCAGCTATAGATAGGGAGACCAACCATTCCCTATTGCCTGGGACTGAGAAGTTTCCCAGGATGGGAGATTTTCAGTACTGAACGCAAGAAAGTTCACTTGGTCATCCTAAGCTCAGATCTCTGATAGGTTCAAGAAAAGTTATTTTGTGGTTTTTCTAGTTGTTAAGGTGAGAGCAATGCTCTTTCTAGATTTCTGCATCTTCAGCAGAAGCCAAATTACTGAAATACTTATACATACTGAATCTGAACAAAGATGGTTCTTGAGGTAGTAAGAAACCATATGGGGAAACATCTGTTTCTTACTAAGGCAAAGGGGTTCTTGTCAAATATTTCCTAAAATAGAGAATAAGAAAAGTGAGTTGTCTCACTATTTTTTTGCTTGTCAGGAGCAGATTTATCTCATACTTAAACGAATTCCAGTTGAAGAGCTGGATTCCTACCTGTTCTTTCCAAAACTCTTGGTTCATTTAGCTGGCACCAGGTTTGAATTTTTCTCCCCTGCAGGCAAACATCTTCCTATAGATTTGTGAGTGAAACTTAAAAGTTTATGGTCTTTTGTGGATGAGGAAGAAGGCAGAGTGTAGCTATAAGCTATCTACAACAAGAACACTGACCATCTCTGGGTAGATGTGTTAAGTATTCATGCACATGCGTGTGAAACTTTGTGTCAAATGCCTGCAGACATTTGATTTATATTGCTGTGGGTGGTACATTTAGTCTTGGCATTTTTTGTTGTTGTTGTTTTGTTTCAGGTATGGAAGCCAGGAGTGTTTATGACCCCTACAGCCTGCATTAATGGTTGTGAGGCACTCAGCATCAAGGCAGTGCTCTGTATTTTGTGAGATAAAGAAGGCTCTATCATTTTCTCACACTTTTCTTGAGTATCCAGGAGAGATACTTATGACCTCTTGATGCACTTAAAAGCTGTATATGTGTTATCTTCCTATTAAATTGTCAAGATAGTTTGTTTATATAGTAAAAACAGCACAGAAATCATAAGACCAGGAGCATATATAATCTCAACAGCTAGGAGAAGCCAGTGGCACCCCACTCCAGTACTCTTGCCTGGAAAATCCCATGGGCAGAGGAGCCTGGTAGGCTGCAGTCCATGCTAAGGGTTGGACACGACTGAGTGACTTCCCTTTCACTTTTCACTTTTATGCATTGGAGAAGGAAATGGCAACCCACTCCAGTGTTCTTGCCTGGAGAATCCCAGGGACAGAGGAGCCTGGTGGGCTGCCGTCTATGGGGTCGCACAGAATTGGACACTACTGAAGTGACTTAGCATAAGGTTTATATGGCTATAGATAGAATTATTTTAATAATAATGGCTAAGACTTGTGTAATGTTTATTATATTGGAGAAGGAAATGGCAACCCACTCCAGTGTTCTTGCCTGGAGAATCCCAGGGACAGAGGAGCCTGGTGGGCTGCCGTCTATGGGGTCGCACAGAATTGGACACTACTGAAGTGATTTAGCATAAGGTTTATATGGCTATAGATAGAATTATTTTAATAATAATGGCTAAGACTTGTGTAATGTTTATTATATGTCAGGCATTATTCTGAGAGTTTTACGTTCATTAACACGTTGAATCCATACACAGACAAAATCCATAATAATGACTTCATAAGTATGATGCCAGCTATTATTATCCACATATTGCAGATTAGTAAAATGAACAACAAGGAAATTTATAGTGTGTTCAAGGTCACACTGATAACAAGTGGTGGTATTGGGACTTGAGCCTGTGCAATCCATTTCCAGAGTTCTTCTAACCACTACGACAATGGTCAAAGACACATAAAATACAAAAGAACCATAAAATAAACCAAACTGAAGAAAAACAAGCACACAGATACAGAAAACAGAGTCGTATTTTACACGTAAGGAGGGGAAAGGGGGAAAGGGTGAAATGGGTTAAAGGGGTCAACTGTATGTTGACAAATAGAAACTGAACTTTTGATGATGAGCAAGCTAGTGGGTGTACAGAAGTTGAAATATAATTTTGTATGCATGAAGCCTACATTGTATTTAGTATTATAAACTATGCTACCTCAATAATGTTTATAATTATTTTTTAAAAAGACACAGAAGAGGTAAACATTTCAACCTGCAGCGGGGTGTATGGGAATGGGATGTATGTGAAAAAAGGATTTTAAAAAACACTTTGATTTTAGGTTATGTACCAAACAAAGACATGCAAAAACAGAAAGAGGACATGCTAAGGAAGAGGATTCAGAAAATTGTACAGTGACGCCTCGAACTTCGTACAAGTCAGTGGAATATGAATTACACAGACAAGTGTGATCAAATATTTGATGGAAACTTCCTGATGCAGATAACCTGGTAATCACATTTCTGATGGAAATGTGGAAAAGCAACTTGCAGGAAGATTACTACTTCTGTGTCAAGTATTTTCTGCATAAAATACTTGAATGCTTTCAGTTTCAAAATTGAAGATTACTAAGAAGCTTCTTGCCATACAGAAAAAAAAAAAATTGATGCTGAAAAGTTTTACCAGTCCTGTTTATGATAAAGTGGGAATAAAACCAATGAATGGTATGTATAAAGAACTTTGGTTTGAGAGTGACAAAGGACATTATCAACTCTCATGAAGCGCAGTAAGATTTGCAAATGACTAGAAAATCTCACAACCTTCTAAACCAGTTCTGGTAATCCAGAGGACACACAGGCAAGTTGGACAGTCAACCGGTATATCTACAACTTTTTATGAGTCTATAGCAGGGACTCTGACTTTCTTACAGGAGTAGGATGCTTTGAGGACTTGTGATTGGTTTTCAAGCCAAGTGATTATTATAACAAAGTATAAATTATAACTGTGGATGGGATGAAGTCTTAACCTAGCCTGAAAGTAATCACTAATATCCTCTTTATACCTACAGGGTGACCTAGATGATTTTATACAGCTCTTAAAGTGACACTCATATGAACCTGGTATCCTCACAAGGGCAAAAATGGTTGTATTTGCATCTTTTCCTTGTCAAAGTAGGAAGTTTCCCTTTTCTTTTAACTTCAGGAAAAAAGCAGTAACTTTTTGTATTGTACGCTTTTTCTTGTTAAAATTTAAGATGGTTGTTTTTCAGCTTTGCCGGTATTTTTACATTGGGCTGTGTCTGGCCTATTAAAACACTGATATCAAAAACTTAAGCAGTTTTTCTTAACTCTGAAAGCTATTTCATTTTGTGAGCTAATTACATTAGAAACTAAAGTTGAAGAAGTTATATATCGTATAGCTTTATAACTTTTTGCACTTTCTACTTTGGGGATTGACTTTAAATGATAGTGGCACGATCATGGTGGGTAAGCTTAGTGGCATTTGATGTATGTGACTCAATGGAAGGACAGGCAGTGATATCACTGCATTTGAATATAAATGTTAGTGATGACACCATGTAATCCCCACTGATATCAAGAAATTGCCAGGAAATTGTAGGAAATTTCTGCATGTTGCTTCCAAATTACAGCCATTCTCTTCCCCATAGATGACCACTATGCTAACCTGTGTAATAATTCAATTTTTAATACCAGTGGTTCTCATAGTATGGTCTGCCATCTATATAATCTGGGAATTTGTTAGAAATGCAAATTCTTGGGCTCTTTCCCAGATCTAATACACTTACACATTTTTGTAGGATGTATATTTAATATGATTAAAGTATGAAGCATGATTCTCAAACTTGAGCTCATATCAAACTTGTAGCCTATTAAGACACAGATCCTGGGTTCTATACTTACCGTTTCTGATGATCTCTTTCTGTTTTATTCACTAATTTTAATTTTCCTATGTGCTGGATATATTTGACTCTGTGCTAATCATTGCACTTGAAAGGTTATTTTGTAGGAAAGAACTGTGAGACTTGTCTGTCCATGGGATTTTCCAGGCAATAGTCCTGGAGTGGATTGCCATTTCCTTCTCCGGGGGATCTTCCCAACCCAGGGATCGAACCTGGGTCTCCCACATTGTAGACACACACTTTACCATCTGAGCCACCAGGGGCGTCCTGTAATGAAAATACTTTGCTCCGAGGAGTATTTGTGTTTACTTCTGCCAGGCACCTAGGGGCACTACCTGTCTCGGACTACCTGTTCAAAGTTGCTATTTCCTGGATAACTCAAGGGATTGTTACTCTGTTTTCATTCCCTTCAAGTTAATTCCATTTTTGTTCACCTTCATTCTGAGATCCTGGAACCCAGATTGTTGTAGGGGAAGGTCTCCTGTCAGACTCTCCTACTTGCATGGACACAGAATTTAGTTTTCTCCTTCTACATCCTGAAAGGCTGTCAGAATGGAGGTTCTAATTTTCTGGGATTATCTTCAGGAGTGTTTACTTCTCTAGATTGTTGACTTTCTTTACTTTTGCCTGATAATTCCTTACTATTTTATAATCTCTTTGATGTTTTAAAAAGATTATTTCAAATATATTTTATCCAGCTTTTTAGTTGTTTTCAGCTGTAGGCCTGATTCAAACAGCCTGAACCACCATTAGCAGAAACAGGAAATCTGGAAAATACATTCCTAACGCACAGAAGTTTATCAAAATACTGTGGTTTTTCAAAACATTAAAAATACATGGATGTTGAGGCCCTTAAGAAAAGACTTCTGTTTTTAGCTTATACCTTCCAGACATGGGACACACAAGATGATTTTGATACAGAAACTCTCCTTGTGAAAAGATTCCCAGAGTTTCATATTTATGACCATTAACCACTCCAAACTGCTCTTATTTTTACTAGTGGATTCCAAGGAATGCTTCCCACAATTCAGAAAGCCTCACAAAATGCAGAGATGTGCCTAGTACAGGATCTATTTCACTGTTTGTGAAACTTTCTTTGAGGTTTGATTTTTCCATAGCTTTAACAAGTCTGGAGACATGAAATTTGGGAAGCATAAATGGTTTATACTCATCCCTAGGAAAGTTCTGTTTGTGATAGCACATGGAGTGTCCCAAACTTTATTTACTGTCAAATTCTAATCATTTGATGGATAATATTTTAACCACCTCCCTCCCCTCTCCAAAAATATGTCACATCATCTGTTTTTCCTATGTTAGGTTGATCCCTTGAGGTAGGCAAGATTCTCAGTGAGAAAATACCTCTTCCCAACCTGTTCCTGATTACTCAGAACACCTGCTTTCTAGGCAAGGATGAGCCTGATATATTTATCTTTAGATATCTTTTGAAGGGGACTGGAAGTAGAAATACACTACTCCTTCATTTGACCCAGTGCTAGCGCCTGTTCCCTTCAGCTCAGACTCAAGAGAAGCATATATAGATAGGATTGGGGACTATGGTTAGGACAGGGACAGCAGGGACCAGGAAGTGTCTTCAGGGTTTAGGGAATGGATCATTTCTGTAACAGCTCCAGTTAAATGACCCAACTATAGTTAATCCTGTTTCTTGACCTTTGGAAGGTAAGCCGGTGGCTTTTCAGAGGTCAGAGGTTGTTATAATTTGGTGAGATACTTGAGTACTCTAATTAGTGCATAATAGTTAGTATTTATAATCATCCCTGAAGGCTAGACTTGGGGCAGGAATGAACAAATTCTGACAGTTATTTCTAGAGTCCTTCAAGCATGCTTGACAGTCACTTGATGAATTCCAGAATTCCCTGAAAGCAGTAATGCTTGACTGTGATAAGAGCCCATGACCCCTGGAAGATTGTGAGTCAGGATAAATGTCACAATTTAAACCTGACAGTAGCAAGAATTAGCTTATCTCAGATGAAGGCTATAACTCAACTAGCTAGAATGCCTGACGGTGGTATGACAGGTGCTGTTCCCCAGTGCCTTTCTTTTCTCTCTCTGAGATGTGCCCTGAATCTGTGGGTTGATGGGACTAATGCAGGATGGGACTCTCACTAGATTACAGGGGCACTGAGTCTCTTCAATTTTTTCTTTATCAGTTTAGAGGGTGATGTCATTAATAGATAAACCAGTAAATCTGTACTCTAGCTACCTTGTTACAGTACCTAAAGTTCATGTTTTGAATACAGACCTTCAAACTGAACCAAAGAATATAGAAACTCTCCAGTTCAGAGCTACACATAACAAGAGGCCTTTCCAGAGGTCTTTTGCAGCCATAGACTTCTTAAATTACAAGTCATGATCCACCCCTTAGTTGATAGCTTTTGTCTAGACCAATACAATGACTCCAGATCAACATGCTGCCATTGCTTTCATAGAATGTATCACTTAAAAATAGAAATATTTATTTCACAAATAATAAGTTTCTTTAATATAAATCCCCAGTTTATTACAAGGCATGGAGAGCCAGGACCACATGAAATTCACTTAGTTTAGCCACTTCCTTATGGATATATCTTATTGAATCCCATGTGTTTTGGGAATTGTCTGGGATTTAGGTGTTTTCCCTATTTAATAGCATATGGTCCTTCTTCCTTCCTAACTAAAATATAATATTAAGAAGATGTGGTTTTAGACCATATATATCTTATGGCTACCATTTCTTCAGCATTCAGTTCAGTTCAGTCACTCTGTCATGTCTGACTCTTTGCAATCCCAGGCCTGCCTGTCCATCACCAACTCGTGGAGCTTGCTCAAACTCATGTCCACTGAGTAGGTGATGCCTTGATGCAACTCTTCAGCATTAGGGTTATATGTGTGTGTGTGTCGGAGAAGGCAATGGCACCCCACTCCAGTACTCTTGCCTGGAAAATCCCATGGATGGAGGAGCCTGGTAGGCTTCAGTCCATGGGGTCGCTAAGTTGGACCTGACTGAGCGACTTCACTTTCACCTTTTGCTTTCATGCATTGGAGAAGGAAATGGCAACCCACTCCAGTGTTCTTGCCTGGAGAGTCCCAGGGACGGGGGAGCCTGGTGGGCTGCCGTCTATGCGGTCGCACAGAGTCGGACACGACTGAAGTGACTTAGCAATGTGTGTGTGTGTGTGTGTGTGTGTGTGTGTGTGTGTGTATAAGCTTTATCACGGATCTCTATAGTGCTTTGTTAATTGTCGGAAGCCGAAGGAGTCAAGAAAAGCCCCGCCCAGGACAAGGATCCGGGTCAGGGTGATCCGGTCCAAGGAGGCCGGCACTCAAGGGGAATTCGAAGGTCTGGAGGCCCGAAGAAACCCCCCAAAGAAACCCCTCATTGCTCATCCAGCAGCTACTGTAATAGTTTGCAAGTTTGTTTTTCTAGGATTACTGATTAATAGCTGTACAGGCATTCCCCTGAAAAGCAAAGAATAAAATTAAGAAGTAAACATTCCCCTGAAAAGCAAAGAATAGAATTAGAGGTAAACATTGTGCAGTTATAAATAGGCTTATTCTTAGAAAGTTCACAACATGGTGATTAATGCAAACATTGTTCTCATGTTTTTCTGGGGACTATGGAAATTGTGTTTCTTAATATATTGTTTAAATCTAACAAGAAAAGGTTGTTATTGTAAAAGGGCCTCAATAGGAGACCCAGGTGGCCAGGTGACTTAGTTTTTCAAGAAATCAAAATAATCTAGTGAAAAACAAATTCTGGGAGGTGACAAAGATTGTATAAGGAATTTAAGAAAGTTTGGAAATGTTTTACTCATGATGTATGGGAATGTTGTGGAAAAGGCTTACACGGAAATAACAAGATGAAAAATATGGTTTGTAACCTCTTACACTATGTGATTAACTTGTGCAACCATGTATAAAAATGCCTTTGAAAATCAAACCCTGTTAGAATGCTTTAAGAAAGTACTTGAGAGAAATCTGTCTGATGCTCTTGCTGAATAAAGAATCATTCTTGCACCTGCGACCTCGAGTCATTAATTACGCCGACGCCGTCTCTCCCAAGAGTTCCCTGGACCCCGCGGAGGCTGGACCCCCGCAGTTAATCTAAATTTTGGAAATTATAAATTCTGTTTTGGATCCTAATAAGGATTTGGGGGAGCCATTTAGTGGCTCCCAATGCTGGTCTAGTGAGCCCCACATAGCAGTTCCTACTGTATTTCACAGGCAGCCATTGGATTGATCCTCATTTCTAACAGGTAGGAGAATTAGAAGTGGGGTTACACTTTTTGCCAAAACCCAGAGTCCAGTTTTTGGTACTTAATATGGGTATTATAGGATAAGATCTTTATAAGCATCCTTGATGTTACAAGTGCTAGGGCCTATTCCCTTCAGTTCATACTCAAGAAAAGCATATATAGTTAGGGCTGGGGACTATGGACAGCAGGGACCGGGAAGTGTCCTCAGGGTTTGGGCAATGGATCATTTCTGTAACAGCTTTAGTTGAATGACAAACTACAGTTAACCCTGTTCCAGCTGATAGAGATTTCATAAGTCTAGTGAGCCCCCATCCTCACTTGTGTCTTCTCTTATGACTAGAGTAGGACCTTCATGATCACTTTTTAAATTTTTTTTCATGATCACTTTTAAATTTAGCCTTTGCATAAGCTATACAGGTTCTGAAATTTGCCTGGGTTTTTACTTGGCATGATATGATTTCCCATCCTTTGTTTATTCTGATATTAAGTAGGGATCTTCAAGTTGAGATCTGTATTATTCTATATATACAGCCTCTATACTAATTAGATAACTTGGCATATTGACAAATAATATGCAATTTAGTCTTTTGAGGAAAGTCAATTATCACAGGTGTTCTGAATTACATAAGATGTCTAGTGTGATCATTCCTTCAAGACAGAGCTGCTGTCATAACCAGTGATGTTGTATTAGAATAAGGACCTCTAGCTTATGGCTATAACCTTATTTAAGTTGGTATTATAGCCAGACCTTCTAGAATTTATCTTCACTATCTCTTAATGTAGATTACAGATAATCTCTTTGAATTTTTTCCATAAAGAGTTAGCTCCAGCTAACAGCTGTGTGTTATTGGTATAGAACTTTTGGCAACGCTGGGTCAGGGCTTCTAGTTCAAGAGTCCCCAGACTTGGTGCTCATCCACTTTACTAGGAACTACTACATGGAATAATACAATAAATACACTTGTCCTACTGCACATCTTTGTGTAACTATGGTGAAATTTTCATTGAGAAGACTTTCAAATGAGGATGATCTCAAGAACCCTAGGAAGCACAACCTGTGTTCTCAAGGAAGGGAGTGGTCCTCTCTGGTTTGGGCAGCCACCCAGCCAATTTCTTCTCTCACATCCTTCCAAGCTTTTTCTGAGTGGCTGGAGAGGATTAGTCAATGCTACAAATTGTTATGGAAGGAATGGTAAAATCATCCAAAGAGTATATCTGAGTCAGATGCTTTCTATAGCTGTCCAAAGTCATCATTTGGTAACCCAGAGTGAACCATAGCTAAAGATTCTCTTTTGTATAGGAAGAAAAGGAGAGGATGGAGCAAATATGGTAGTAAGTCTCTTCTTTCTTTACTATCCATTCAGTAGACATACAGGGCATGGTGGAGAGTTCTGACAAAATGTGATCCACTGTAAAAGGGAATGGCAAACCACTTCAGCATTCTTACCTTGAGAACCCCATAAACAGTATGAAAAGACAAAAAGATAATGGCACTGAGAGATGAACTCCCCAAGTCAGTAGGGCCCAATATGCTACTGGAGAAAAACAGAGAAATAGCTCCAGAAAGAATGAAAAAGCTAAGCCAAAGCAGAAACAGTGCCCGCCTGCGGATGTGTCTGGTGGTGACAGGAAAGTCCAATTCTGTAAAGAACAATAGTGCATGTACCTGGAGTTTTAGGTCCATGAATCAAGGTAAATTGGAAGTGATCAAACAGGAGATGGCAAGAGAGAACATCAACATTTTAGGAATCAGTGAACTAAAATGGACTGGAATGGGTGAATTTAATTCAGATGACCTCTATATCTACTACTGTGGGCAAGGATCCCTTAAGAGGAAATGGAGTAGCTCTCATAGTCAGTAGGAGTCCAAAATGCAGTACTTGGGTTCAGTCTCAAAAATGACCAAATGATCTTGGTTCATTCCCAAAGCAAACCATTCAATTCACAGTAATCCAAGTATATACCCCAACCAGTAATGCTGAAGAAGCTGAAGTTGAGTAGTTCTATGAAGACCAACAAGATCTTCTAGACCCAACACCCAAAAAAGGATGTCCTTTTCATCATAGGGCGCTGGAATGCAAAAGGAGGAAGTCAAGAGATACCTGGACTAACAGGCAAGTTTGGCCTTGGAGTGCAAAATGAAGTGCAGGGCAAATGAGTTTTGCCAAGAAAATACACTGGTCATAGCAAACACCCACTTCCAACAACACAAGAGATGACTCTACACATAGACATCACCAGATGGTCAATACCAAAATCAGATGATTATATTCTTTGGAGCCAAAGATGGAGAAGCTCTATATGGTCAGCAAAAACAAGACCAGGAGCTGAACACTGTAGCTCAGACAATGAACTCCTTAATGCAAAATTCAAACTTAAGTTGAAGAAGGTAGGGAAAGCCACTAGGCCATTCAGTTATGACCTAAATCAAATCCCTTATGATTATACAGTGGAAGTGACAAATAGATTGAAGGGATTAGATCTGACAGAGTGCCTGAAGAACTATGCATGAAAGTTCATAACATTGTATAAGAGACAATGATCAAACCATCCCCAAGAAAAAGAAATGAAAAAAGACAAAAGGTCTGAGGAGGCCTTACAAATAGCTGAGGAAAGAAGAGAAGCAAAAAGCAAAGGAGAAAAGAAAAGATATACCCATCTGAATGCAGAGTTCCAAAGAATAGCAAGGAGAGATAAGAAAGCCTTCCTAAGCAAACAATGCAAAGAAATAGAGGAAAACAATAGAATGGAAAAGACTAGAGATCTCCTTGAGAAAATTAGAGACACCAAGGGAACATTTCATGCAAAGATGGGCACAATAAAGGACAGAAACGGCACGGAGCTAACAGAAGCTGAAGATATGAAGAAAAGGTGGCAAGAATACACAGGAGAACTATACAAAAAAGATCTTAATGACCTGGATAACCATGATGGTGTGATCACTCGCCTAGAGTCAGACATCTTGGAGTGTGAAATCAAATGGGTCTTTGTTTGCATCACTACAAACAGAGCTAGTGGAGGTGATGGAATTCCAGTTAAGCTATTTCAAATCCTAAAAGATGATGCTGTTAAAGTGCTGCACTCAACATGTCAGCAAATTTGTAAAATTCAGCAACGGCCACAGGACTGGAAAAGGTCAGTTTTCATTCCAATTTCAAAGAAGGGAAATGCCAAAGAATGCTCAAACCACCATACAGTTGCACTCATTTCACATCCTAACAAGATCATGCTCAAAATCCTCCAAGCTAGGCTTCAACAGTATGTGCACTGAGAAATTCCAGATGTACAAGCTGGATTTAGAAAAGACAGAGGAACCAGAGATCAAACTGCCAACATCTGCTGGATCATAGAAAAAGCAAGAGAATTCCAGAAAAACATCTACTTTATTGACTATGCCAAAACCTTTGACTGTGTGGATCATAACAAGCTATAGAAAATTCTGAAAGAGAAGGGAATACCAGACCACCTGACCTGCCTTCTGAGAAACCTGTATGCAGGTCAAGAAGCAACAGTTAGAACTGGACATGGAACAACAGACTGGTTCAAAATTGCAAAAGGTGTGCATCAGGCTGTCTGTTGTCACCCTGTTTATTTAACTTCTATGCAGAATACATCATGAGAAACGCTGGACTGGATGAAGCACAAGCTGGAATCAAGATTGCCAGGAGAAATATCAATAACCTCAGATATGCAGAGGATACCACCCAATGGCGGAAAGTGAAAAGGAACTAAAGAGATCCTAATGAAGGTGAAATAGAGTGAAAAAGCTGGCTTGAAATTCAACATTAAAAAAACAAAGATCATAACATTCAGTCCCATCACTTCATGGCCTATAGATGGGAAAACAATGGAAATAGTGACAGACTATTTTCTTGGACTCCAAAATCACTGCAGATAGTGACTGCAGTCATGACATTAAAAGACGCTTACCCCTTGAAAGAAAAGCTATGACAAACCTAGATAGCGTATTAAAAAGCAAAGATATTACTTTGCCAACAAAGGTCCATCTAGTTAAAGCTACGTGTTTTACAATAGTGTTGTATGGATGGGAGAGTCCTACTATAAAGAGGGCTGAGCACCAAAGAATTGATGCTTTTGAATCATGGTTTTGGAGAAGACTTGAGAATCTCTTGGACTGCAGGAAAATCAAACCAGTCAATCCTAAAGGAAATCAACCCTGAATATTCATTGGAACAACTGATGTCAAAGCTCCAGTACTTTGGCCACCTGATGTGAAGAGCTGACTCACTGGAAAAGACCCTGATGCTTGGAAAGATAGAAAGCAGGAGGAGAAGGGGACAACACAGGACAAGATGGTTGGATGGCATCACCAACTGAATGGACATGCATTTGAGCAAGCTTCAGGAGATGGTGAAGGACAGGGAAGCTTGGCATGCTGCAGTCCACGGGTTGAAGGAGTCGGACACGACCGAGCAACTGAACACGACAGAGTTCCCAAGCCTGTTTGTTGTTAAGTCTATTAGCTTGTAGACTCCTGGAGAGGTCTCTGTGGCTTGTTTTCCATGAAACATCGTGTTTCAGCCAATCCCACTCTACACCCCACCGTACGTACCTGCACGTCTGTTACTGCACCTAAAACCTCCTGTTCCCAAGTGTTCTCAGTGCGGAAAGTCTTCTGGTCTGAGGATGTTGGCTTCCCCACTAAGGCATTTTTCTCAGACCTGTCTGAAGTTTGGGTATTAGGGTTGAAGAGCAGACAGTAAGTTTGGCAATCTCTATTCCTTTTCTTGGTATTTCCTTACCATGGCATTCATAGATTGCCCATCAATTTGGGCTTTTTGTACCCTACCTTTTAATAGCCAGACCAATACATCTTTCTACTGAAACTACTTTCTCTTTTTTACATTTCCCTCCATTTTCCTTTGGTTATTTTGGGAACTGAAATTTCCAGAAGTCTTCCTAAGCCATCTTTTCTGAAACTGTGTGTAGTTAACTGTGCTAGTTAACTACTCCTTTATTTTTTTTTTCTTCTTTATTAATAGAATCCTGATTTGCATTTGTGGTGACAATGTGCTCAGCTAAAAACTTGCATTGTCCACTCTCTACTACTGATAAGGATGACAGGGTGACACAGTTCTTGTCATGAGGTATAACTAAAGGTAGGGCAGGGTTTCTAGTAAACTCCTTAAAAGAGAGCTTTAAGGCACGACCTTAGACATTCACCCTATTGCCCTAATGTGTTCCCTTCTTTCTGCCTGCATCTTAGAGGAGATGCTGGACATAGAATAGACATCTAGCAACAAGATGACCACGGGAGGAAAACCAAGAGAATAACTTGGGGTCACATCTGAAAAGGCTGGATTAACAAGCAGATAGGTCTTATGTGTGAATTTGCACAGACTTCATAATTTCTGTGCCCTGCCACCACCCTTGCCACCTTAGGGTTGGGGAGAAAAGTCCCCGTGTCACAGCACATCCATAAGGCTCATGTATCTCTAACATCATTTATAGTAAGACTGCACTGCCATAATTTACTCCCACCATCTGAGACCTAGACTTCTTTTGCACCTAAATCCATTAAAAGTAATTATTTGGCCTCTTAAACCCAAGTTCAGAAGATAACATTTATTAGTGGGAGGTCTAAGATCCCCAGTGGAGCAGCAGCACACTGTTTGAAAGAAGTTCAATAGATAGAAAGTTAGTCGATTTTGACAATTTGATTTTCAAAAGAAGATTAATATCCACAGGTACTGGGTTTTAAAATAGTAATATAAACATACCATGAGGTGGTCCTACAACACATTACCAGTTTTAAATGTATGTATTTTTAAGTTTTATGGAGGTGAATTACTTTCCTTTTAGATTCCTATGTGTTTTCAACCAGCTATTTGTGTTTTGTATTTTTAATAGTGGAACATTAGAACAGATTTAAGATCTCCAAATATAAAAAGTTATTGTGACAACTTATAAAGTTCCCCCAAAATCTGTATATTAAGAATTGTAGTTATAAAATTATATCTATAAATGTTTCAGTTTGTAGAAAGATAATTTCTGTATGTACATGTATGTTCTCTAGGAAGATATTACATCAAGTTGTTAGTTTCTTTCTAGATAAATAAGATGATAGCTTTTTAGTGTTATCTAATTTTTCTGTAATAAGTTTACTTTTTTCATAGGAACAATTTTTTTAAGATAAGGAAAACTTCCTCATGATAGATAGTTAATAAGAGAAGCAGAAGAATGCTGCTGAGAAATGAATAGCAGGAAGAAATCAGAAACTGCAAGAACCGAGGGGCATTTACTTCTGTTGCTGAGACACCATAAGAGCTGCGAATGACTCAGACTACTGAGGCTCAAGAACTGCTCCTGAGTTGCCATGGGATCTGCATGGCAAGGAGATGAGCCCTGGCTGTAATGCCAGGGATGCGCTTTCTTGTATGTTTTTACTTCTTCATGTTACCTTCTCCCATCCCATGTTAACATGTCTCTCTGATCCTTAAAATCTGTACTTTCATTTATTCAATAAACACTAGAATCCAGGTTATATGCCAGACCCCTAAATAATGCTGAGAATATACCAGTGAGCCAAACAGAGCTTCATGTAATGTTGAGAGTGGGAGAGATAGATGCTAATCAGAACATACAAGTGTATAGACTGGGATAGAATGGGAAAGGACTATGGAAGAAAAGAACAGGCTGCAAGGAGGTAGAGTTATTGGGCAAGAGGGGAGACTCACATTAGGCAGTCAATATGCCAGTCAGAGCTCAGTTTAAGCTGAGAACTGTAGCAAGGGCAAAAGTCAGGTAAGTGGCTATTCTGGTCGGGGGAGGAAGTGTTTTAGAGGAAACAGCATGTATGAATGCCTGAGCAGCAGTGAACCTCAGAAACCTAAGTGGAGAGTTGGTGGCCAGAGCATAGAAAGTAAAGAGAGGGACTCAAGAGGAGCTTGCAGAGGTAAGTAGATGTCAACTCACACAGGGCATTGTAAATTATGATAAAATTTCACCATTTTTTCCTAAGCAGCAAACCACTGGTAGGTTTTGAAGTGAAGAATACCATAATTAGGTTAGTTTTCATAGTGGCTGTGGTACAGCAAATAGATTGGATGAAGAGACAAGAATGGGATTTAAAAAAGAAAAAACAGGTAACTGATAATTCTGTAAATATCACAGCAGTCTGTTAAGGCCCACAGATTTGATCATTTATATTGCTATTCTAGTTAAATGAGACAGTATTCAGAAGCAATTGTAGATGCTGACCCAAAATTTGTATCCTTGGCTAGCTATTAGCGTTAGCAGTCTCTGCTTTGGAATTGGCTGCCCATTTCACTCTTCTCTGTAAGGGTCCCCACGTTTGCCATAGATAAACTTTTAAACTTTTAGACAATGGTCATGTCTGAGTTGGAAACTTTTTGCTTTGTCCAAAGAATTAAAGCCACAGTTATAAAAAGGATCAGAGAAATAATGAGCACTTACTAGGTACCAGACACTATAGTAGGCACTGACATAATGGAATGTGTAAAAACAGAGTTCCTACCCTTGTGGGCTTCCCAGGAGGGGCTAGTGGTAAAGAACCTGTCTGCCAATGCAGGAGATGTGAGAATTGCCGTTTTGATCTGTGGGTCAAGACGATCCCCTGGAGGAGGGCATGACTACCCACTCCGGTGCTCTTGTCTGGAGAATCCCATGGACAAGGAGTCTGGTGGGCCACAGTCCATAGGGTTACAAAGAGTCTGATATGACTGAAGTGACTTAGCACACGCATACGCACAAACTCATGGAACTAACTAAATAGAATGGGGAGAATATTCTTGCAGATGTAATTACAGACTGTGAGATGACCACATCTACTTGCCTTGTCAACTGCTAAACAAAATCTTAAAGTAATACTGTTCATGGATCCCACACTGAGGGCTACCTGATATGATTATGCAATTGGAGTGTCACACAAAGATGCCTGCCCAAGGAGGTTAGTGGGGACAAAAGCTCTCAGAATTTCCTTTGCCAAGCCATGCCCTCTGCAGGCCTACATCTTTTCCAAAGGAGGGATATGTTTTTCTTTCTACTAAGGTGTCAGTAACATCTCTTTCTCTAATATTAGGAGGGAATTCCCTCTTCTCAAAATTGAATGAGAGGCTCCACCTTGTAAGTGTGTGCCTGCCTCGAGCACAGAAATGTGTCTGGGGTGAATGTAAAAGATGGGAGTGGGTAGACAGAAAAAATGGAAAATAAAAAGGCCTAAGACATTGATATTTTTAAGACAATGTTTTTTTGAAAAATGGATCCTACATCTGCAGGACTTGGAACAATATCAAAGACCTATCAGAAAGTAGGTAAAGACAACCCAGTGGTGGGACAGTGGAGAAAAGAGCTGGACTGTGCATCACAGCAGTGATTGTTACTGGGTTGAATGAACTTATAGGCAACACATTGGGAAAAGCTGTGGTGGTGGAAAAAGGGAAATGTTAGGTATTTCTGTATCCTGAGCCTGGCTAATTGAACAAATCTTTGCTCCCAAATTTTAAAATGTTAGACTCCATTCTGAAATCATGGACTCAGTTTGTGGGAATGGTCCTGCTTCTGGGAAGAATCTTGCCAGGATAAATCCAGAAACAAAAAGCAAAGAACAAGGAGACTGGCACCTTGAAGTCATGGTTTTTCCCAACAGTTGTTATCATATTGGACAACTGGAGCAGCCCTCTCAGACCCTTAGTATTCATCTGAAAATTAGAGGCTACTTTTCTTGATGGGTTGTGAATCTTGAAAGGTATTGAGATACTCTGTAAACTGGGGCAGTAAAAGGATAAGTTTTTCATTAAATGCTGAGTTTCAGTGGCCTGGCTCTGAGCAGGGTTTAGTTGGCTGAGTGGGCAGAATCTCGACTTTGGAACAATGGTCTGTTTCTGAGTGGAGGTCTGGGCTGACTGCTGCCTGCACCAGAGGCTTTGACTACACTCTGGGATTGACAACTGAAAAACAATTTTAGTCATTCAGATTTAAGACAATAAGTTTCTTGACTCAGGTTATATTTTGAGCATAGGCCATGTGCCTTCTAATGGCATCTGTGGTCGATTTGGTTCTCTCCTTTTGAAGAGGCCCATAAATCAGGTAACTCATGCACCACTGCCAACCTTAACAGAAGCCCTGGAGAGCTCCCTTCTCCTCAGCTGCTGGTTTGTTCGGCATCTGCAGCCTGCACAGGACTGGTCCACTGCTCCTCAGGCTCAATCCCTCACTTCTTTCTCTTGACAGATATTTTCAGCTAATGAAGAGTATAGAGTGGCAAGAAAAGTAAAAACATCTATCAGCTTTCCCTGCCACCCCTGCCTTTTGTCAAAATGAAGTTTAATCCCTGTGTAACTAAAAAGCCTCTTGTTGAAAGTGAGAGAGGAGAGTGGAAAAAGTTGGCTTAAAGCTCAACATTCAGAAAATGAAGATCATGGCATCTGGCCCCATCACTTCACGGGAAATAGATGGGGAAACAGTAGAAACAGTGTCAGACTTTGTTTTTTTGGGCTCCAAAATCACTGCAGATGGTGACTGCAGCCATGAAATTAAAAGGCGCTTACTCCTTGGAAGAAAAGTTATGACCAACCTAGATAGTATATTCAAAAGCAGAGACATTACTTTGCCGACTAAGGTCCGTCTAGTCAAGGCTATGGTTTTTCCTATGGTCATGTATGGATGTGAGAGTTGGACTGTGAAGAAGGCTGAGCGCCGAAGAATTGATGCTTTTGACTGTGGTGTTGGAGAAGACTCTTGAGAGTCCCTTGGACTGCAAGGAGATCCAAACCAGTCCATNCTAAGGTCCGTCTAGTCAAGGCTATGGTTTTTCCTATGGTCATGTATAGATGTGAGAGTTGGACTGTGAAGAAAGCTGAGCGCAGAAGAATTGATGCTTTTGAACTGTGGTGTTGGAGAAGACTCTTGAGAGTCCCTTGGACTGCAAGGAGATCCAACCAGTCCATTCTGAAGGAGATCAGCCCTGGGATTTCTTTGGAAGGAATGATGCTAAAACTGAAGCTCCAGTACTTTGGCCACCTCATGCAAAGAGGTGACTCATTGGAAAAGACCCTGATGCTGGGAGGGACTGGGGGCAGAAGGAGAAAGGGACGACCGAGGATGAGATGGCTGGATGGCATCACGGACTCGATGGACGTGAGTCTGAGTGAACTCCGGGAGTTGGTGACGGACAGGGAGGCCTGGCGTACTGCGATTCATGGGGTCGCAAAGAGTCGGACACGACTGCGCGACTGAACTGAACTGCACTGAACTTGTTACTAAAGCAAGAACCCTGAAAGGCATTTTAATGCACCTTCCTACATTTGCAGGAAGATTGCCTTCCCCTCCCAAGTCGCTGAGACGGAAGTGCAATGCGGAACCCATGCATCTGAAAGAATGCTGAAGTTCAGCTTGTGTGAGGACACCACCAAGGTCGGCAGGTTGGCAAGGTGGTCCAGGCGATAGGAGGTGTGCCATCCACACTGAACAAGTGCAGCAGGAGAAAGCTTATGTTGTGCAGGTATTCAATATCATAAGGTGGTTATCCGCTTTGGCATTCTGCCTTCTTTACTGTCCAGCTCTCACAACCGTACGTGACCACTGGGAAGACTGTAGCCTTTACTATACGGACCTCTGTCAGCAGGGTAATGTCTCTGTTTCTCAACACACTGTTTAGGTTGGTCATGGCTTTCCTGCCAAGAAGCACTTGTCTTCTGATTTCGTGACTACAGTCACTGTCCACAGTGATTTTGAAGGCCGAGAGGAGGAAATCTGTCACTATTTACACTTTCCACCTTTTCCCCTTTATTTGCCATGCAGTAATGGGACCGGATGCCATGATCGTAGTTTTTTCAATAGTCTTAAACCAGCTCTTTCACTCTTCTCCTTCACCCTCATCAAGAAACTCTTTGGTTCCTCTTTGCTTTCTGCCATTAGATGGTATCATCCACCTATCTGAGGTTGTTGATGTTTCTCCCGCCTATCTTGATTCTAGCCCAGCATTTCTCATGACATACTCAGAGTATAGGTTAAACAAACAGGGTGACAGCAGACACCTCTGTCATACTCCTTTCTCGATCTTAAACCAATCAGTTGTTCTATACAGAGTTCTAACTTGCTTCTTGACCTGCATGCAGGTTTCTTAGGACACAGGTAAGATGGTCTGATATTCCCATCTCTCTAAGAGCTTTCCACAGTTTGTCATGATCCACACAGTCCAAGGCTTTAGCGTAGTCAATGAAACAGATATTTTTCTGAAATTCCCTTGCTGTAGTCCATGGGGTCAGGAAGAGTCAGACACGACTGGGCGACGGAACAACTAAGGTGATTATCATTCCCTTTAGGAAATGCTAAAATAAGTATGTATATGTATATATTAGAGCTGGTGATTTGGTCTAGTGAGAGATCTGCTGAGTCTCGGGGCAGGATTCTAGGCCAAATGAAAGGATTTAAGTCCACATTTCACCTCATATAATGCAATATACAAGCAGAGGTGGGAGCCATTTTTGGATGTCATGATAAGAATCCCTATTCCTAGGGTGAAGAATTGGGACTAGATGACCTGTAAACTCCTAAAGCTAGGCAAACAAGGTTTCCTAAAGCCTAACGGTTAAAACAAACATGGGAAAACAAACATGGTTAAAACAGAATGGGAAAGACTGGAGATCTCTTCAAGAAAATTAGAGATACCAAGGGAACATTTCATGCAAAGATGGGCTTGATAAAGGACAGAAATAGTATGGACCTAACAGAAGCAGAAGATATTAAGAAGAGGTGGCAAGAATACACAGAACTGTACAAAAAGATCCTCATGACCAAGATAATCACGATGCACGATGGTGTGATCACTCACCTAGAGCCAGACATCCTGGAATGTGAAGTCAAGTGGACCTTAGAAAGCATCACTACGAACAAAGCTAGTGGAGATGATAGAATTCCTGTTGAGCTATTTCAAATCCTGACAGATGATGCTGTGAAAGTGCTGCACTCAATATGCCAGCAAATTTGGAAAACTCAGCAGTGGCTACAAGACTGGCAAAGGTCAGTTTTCATTTCAATCTCAAAGAAAGGTGATGCCCAAAAATGCTCAAACTACTGCACAACTGCATTCATCTCATCGGAGGAGCCTGGAAGGCTGCAGGCCATGGGGTCGCTGAAGGTCGGACATGACTGAGTGACTTCACTTTCACTTTTCACTTTCATGCATTGGAGAAGGAAATGGCAACCCACTCCAGTGTCCTTGCCTGGAGAATCCCAGGGACGGGGGAGCCTGGTGGGCTGCCGTCTACGGCATCGCGCAGAGTTGGACACGACTGAAGTGACTTAGCAGCAGCAGTAGCACACGCTAGTAAAGTAATGCTCAAAATTCTCCAAGCCAGGCTTCAGCAATACATGAATCATGAAATTCCAGTTGTTCAAGGTGGTTTTAGAAAAGGCAGAGGAACCAGAGATCAAATTGCAAACATCCTCTGGATCATTGAAAAAGCAAGAGAGTTCCAGAAAAACATTTATTTCTGCTTTATTGACTATGCCAAAGCCTTTGACTGTGTGGATCACAATAAACTGTGGAAAATTCTGAAAGAGATAAGAATACCAGACCACCTGACCTGCCTCTTGAGAAACCTATATGCAGGTCAGGAAGCATCAGTTAGAACTGGACATGGAACAACGGACTGGTTCCAAATAGGAAAAGGAGTATGTCAAGGCTGTATACTGTCACCCTGCTTATTTAACTTCTATGCAGAGTACATCATGAGAAACGCTGGGCTGGAAGAAACACAAGCTGGAATCAAGATTTCTGGGAGAAATATCAATAACCTCAGATACTGAGCAGATGACACCACCCTTATGGCAGAAGGTGAAGAGAAACTAAAAAGCCTCTTGATGAAAGTGAAAGAGGAGAGTGAAAAAGTTGGCTTAAAGCTCAACATTCAGGAAACTAAGATCATGGCATCTGGTCCCATCACTTCATGGGAAATAGATGGGGAAACAGTGGAGACCGTGTCAGACTTGATTTTGGGGGGCTCCAAAATCACTGCAGATGGTGACTGCAGCCATGAAATTAAAAGACCTTACACCTTGGAAGGAAAGTTTTGACCAACCTAGACAGCATATTCAAAAGCAGAGACATTGCCAACAAAGGTCCATCTAGTCAAGACTATGGTTTTTCCTGTGGTCATGTATGGATGTGAGAGTTGAACTGTGAAGAAAGCTAGCACCGAAGAATTGATGCTTTTGAACTGTGGTGTTGGAGAAGAATCTTAAGAGTCCCTTGGACTGCAAGGAGATCCAACCAGTCCATTCTGAAGAAGATCAGCTCTGGGATTTCTTTGGAAGGAACAATGCTAAAGCTGAAACTCCAGTACTTTGGCCACCTCATGCGAAGAGTTGACTCCTTGGAAAAGACCCTGATGCTGGGATGGATTGGGGGCAGGAGGAGAAGGGGGATGACAGAGGATGAGATGGCTGGATGGCATCACCGACTTGAGGGACGTGAGTTTGAGTGAACTCCGGGAGTTGGTGATGGACAGGGAGGCCTGGCGTGCTGTGACTCATGGGGTTGCAAAGAGTCAGACATGACTGAGCAACTGAACTGAACTGAACTGAATGGTTGAAAATTCATCTGTTTAGAAAAAAACACAATTTTAAAAGGACATGGACTTCCCTAATGGTCTAGTGATCAGGAATCCACCTGCCAATGCAGAGGACACACAGGTTTGATCCCGTGTCTGGGAAGGTTCCGCAGTGTCCTGGGCCAACTAAGCCCGTGCCTCACAGCTACCGAGCCTGTGCTCTAGGGCCCGGGGGTCACAACTTCTGAGTCCACGAGCATGCCCTAGAACCCAGGCTCTGCAACAAGAGAAGCCACTTCAGTAAGAACTCTGTGTACTGCAGCTAGGGAGGAAGCCCCATTCGCTGCAACCAGGCAAAAGCCCACGCAGCAATGAAGACCCAGTACAGTCAAAATTCCATAAATGTTATTAAAAAATAAAATAATAAAAAAGGACAGTACCGAGTGTTCTCTTTTTAAAAAATTTCTTTTTAATAAACTCTCCATTTAAAAAATATAAAATTTAACCTGTAAACAGGAAAGTGTATGGATTAGTGCCCTAGGGCTGCCGTAAGATTCCATAGACTCGGCGCTGGCTTGGACTTCCCAGGTGACTCAAAGGGTGAAAAACCCGCCTGCCACACAGGAGACGCAGGAGATATGGATTCGATTCCTCAGTCAGGAAGTCTCTTGGAGTAGGAAATGGCAACCCACTGCTGTATTCTTGCCTGGAGAATCCCATGGACAGAGGAGCCTGGCGGGCTGCAGTCCATGGAGTCTCACAGAGTCGGACATGGCTGAGTGCGTGCATACACACCTCTTTAAAGGCCCTGTCTCCAAATACAGTCATATTGCATGTTTGGGCTTAAATGTATAAACTTGGGGGCAACAAAATTCGGTCCATAATTATGCAGAAAACATATATGTGCAGCTTAATAAAGAATCAGAAAGCAAAGATATCTTTAGGCACCACTGGAGAAATAGAGCATCATTATCACTAAAACATGCTTTTTTCACACACAGAGCCCATGAGTCCTTCCCTGATCATAATAAGCTTCCTCACACCAAAGACAAGAACTCTTCTGACTTTTGTAAGAGTTATTTTCTTCGTATTTTTAACAACAACATATGCAGGTTTGCACAACATTATATGTATGGCTTGGTCTACTTTTGAAATTTGCTTAATGGAGTCGGGGTCATATGTGTTGTTTTGGGTCTTGCTTTTTTGGTACAACATTTTATTTGCAAGATTCATTGAAATGCATTAAGTTTGCTCATTTTTCTTAAAGGGAACGCTATTAAATATTTAGGCTTGAGGGCAGTGTGATCTCTCCTAAATCTGCCACAGTATTGTGAAAGCAGTATAGACACTATGTAAATGAATGGGCATGTTTGTGTTCTAGTAAATCTTTTCTTAAAGACTTTTTTTTTTTTTGATGGGGACCATTTTTTTTTTTTTTTAAGTCTTTGTTGAATTTGTTACAATCTTGCTTCTGTTTTATGGTTGGGTTTTATGGCCAAGAGGCATGTGGATCCTAGCTCTCTGCTGCTGCTGCTGCTGCTAAGTCACTTCAGTTGTGTCTGACTCTGTGCGACCCCATAGACAGAAGCCCACCAGGCTCCCCCATCCCTGGGATTCTCCAGGCAAGAACACTGGAGTGGGTTGCCATTTCCTTCTCCAATGCATGAAAGTGAAAAGTGAAAGTGAGTCGCTCAGTCATATCCGACTCTTAGCGACCCCATGGACTGCAGCCCACCAGGCTCCTCCGTCCATGGGATTTTCCAGGCAAGAGTACTGGAGTGGGGTGCCATTAGGGGATCAGACCCGCAGTCCCTGCACTGGAAGGCAAAGTCTTAACCATTGGGCCACCAGGGAAATCTCTAATTAATCTTTATTTACAGAAATAAACATCAAGTGTGCAGGCCGTAGTTTACTTGTTTCTGGTCTGTGAGCATCTCCTATACCTGATATTTCTCTTTTCCATGATCAATCTCAAAAAATGTAATATTAATAGTATTTAAAATAAAATTAACTTTTGAGTTGGTTGATTCTCTGGGCATAGATTTTCCAGATTAGCAGCAATTTTCTTTCAGCAGATGGAAATTACCATTACATTATTTGCTAATTTCCACTATTTTTGTTGAGAAGTTGATGATAAATTTCACTGTTCTCTTTTTAAGATGATCTCTGATTTCTTTGGCTGTGCTTAAGATTTTCTCTTTGTCTTTAGAGTTCTGAACTTTGATTGTAATGTCTCTAGATGTGAACATTTTTAAAGATAATTGCTTCTAGAGATTCACTGGAATTCTTTTTTTTTTAAGTCTTTATTGAATTTGCTACAGTGTTGCTTCTGTTTTATTTTTTTATTTTTTTTATTTTTGCCACAAGTCATGTGGGATCCTAGCTCCCTGACCAGGGATGGAACCCTAATCCCCTGCATTGGAAGGCAAGCCTTAACCACTGGACTACCAGGGAAGTCCCATCACTGGAATTCTTGAATGCCTTTTGTCATGTTTGGCAATTTCTCAGTCACCATCTCACCTTGCATCTGCCCTTTCCTCTCCTTTCCTTCAGGAACTCCAACTAAACACAAATTGTATTTTCTCATTTTATCTTTCATGTCTCTTGTCTCTTGTGTATAGACAAGTTTTCATTTCTCTACTAGGCTTTCTTCCGACTGATTTTCCAAGTCACTGTGCATTCTTAATTGTGTTCTATTTGCTCTTAATCCATCTACCAAGTTATTATACTTCAACATTGTAATCAAATCACCATTTCCAGAATTCTATTTGACACTTTCTAAAATGCCAGATCACTTTTACAGCTTCCTCTTCTTGATAAGTATTGCAATTCACCTTTATTTTCATAGCATAATCTATATTTTAAAATCAATGTTTTGATCAGATAAGCTATATCCGATAATACTACTGGAAACGTTTGTAGATCGGCTTATATATTTGTGATTTTGGGGGGCACCTAATTTCTTTTTTCCTTAGATACCTTGTCTTTGAAATTTTACTTATGAGTGTCCTTTGAAGCCTAAGATACAAGATAAATGTCCATTTCCACAAAAGATGCCTCAGGGAAGTATTCTCAATCATTTTAAATTAAATTCACAATCCAAAGCGTTTTTGTGTGTATATATATATGTGTGTGTGTGTGTGTGTGTGTGTGTGTATATATATATATATATATAGTTTTGGTTACTCAGGTAAGATGAATTTGATCTCAAATCTGTAGAATCAGCATCTGTTTACACCTTCAGGGGCCATATTCTCCATCCCTTACTTGGGATAAAGGCAATTTTCCTAAAATACCATGGAGTTTAATGGTGAAGTTGGGTTGATTTTCAGCCTATTCTTAATTTGAGAGGATGGTTCTTTGTGGCTCCAGTAGTATACATGAAGGTCATCCCTTAAAGTCTGTAACTAGACTTCCTGGGCTTTGGTTTCCTTCCCAAGAGTTGTAAGATCAGCTAACAAAAAGTTCAAATGTGCTTTGTAGACAAATGCTTCCATAGGGGGGGAAAAATTCTGTCTTTTCCTGCTTCTCAAGATTCCTTCCCTTTGATTATATCCCGACACTCCCTTCTACCTGCCACATCTTCAATAATTTTAAGACAAAAAAAATATGTTTTCAACTCATTTAGTCTTTTTTTTTTCCTCAGTGGGTAAGTTAGTCCCAATGTTCTAGATCACATTAATAGATCACATTAATGAAAAGTCTGGTGCCTCTCTTGATATATTCCCCTTACTTTGTATTTAAGAGGTTTAGTAGAAATTTTTTGAATTTTTTCCCCTGTGCTCAGTTAGTAATCGACTGTGAACTGAGACTGCAAATGCTTAAACTGGAAAGTTACATATGCGGGATTCGAGGCTACTTTCAAAGCTGCATGCCTGAAACTAACACAGGGAGGGTCTGTATCAGTGTGCTGCTATTTTTGGCAGGTGGCACTGAGCTGGAGCTTATGGCAGTAGTGATGATAGGCAGCGTCCTGAAGAGTCTGCGTAGCCCGTGTCGGTAAACGCCTGCAAACACATCTTCCATCATATGACTGTGTCTCTAGAACTCTGCAGCACATGTCCACTGGAGAAGCTTCTGGTCCGAGTTCCCATCAAAGGACACCTGCTGTGGTCTGCTTCCACATTCTGAGATGTAGCTCTCCCTGTCATTTTCTTCTGAGAGGAACAGAATAGTCCACCCCCAAGTATGCCCCTTTGACACATGGATTATTTGAGCTGAAGGCAATTTAAATTCAGCAAACTCAGGAAGAACTTTTACCTCTTCCTTAATACCTATGAAAATTTAGGTAGAGGGGTACAGGAGTACCAGAAAAAGAATTATTACCAGATACAGCATTTTTTTGGTTGTTGTTGCTGGGTTTGGGTTTGTTTTTTTTGGTTGGCTTTTATTTCTTTTACTTCTTTTTTTTTTTTTTAATGTAAAAGAATTACCTGCATGGAAAGGTAAACTTCTACATACCAAATATCTGTTCTTCTCATCTTCCTATCAGTCACCTTCCTGCTCCTTTCTTTAAATATTTATTTTTGTTCATTTATTTGCTGTGCTGAGTTTTGGTTGCTGCACCAAGGAATCTTCCATCTGTGCCGCGGCATTCAGGATCCTTAGTTGTGGGAAGTCCCACCCTCCTGCCTTTGGAAGCCCAATGCTCATCCTATCCGGTGAGATGGATGATAAGTCTCAAATCGCCTGACTTGCCCTTGGGTCTTACATTCTGATGGGACTCCATTTGTACAAAATCAAATTTGGTTTCTCCTGTTCATCTGTCTGGTGTCAGTTTAATTATTAGATCCGTCAAAGATCCCAGAAGGGAAGAAGGCAAATTTTTCCACCTTTGTCTCTCTAAGCCCAAGAGGAACTGGCCGCAGTATGTATGCGGCACTGGAAAGAGAGAAAAGAGTCCAGGCTTTTCCACGAGCTTATAGATGTAAATACGGTAACACGCACTACCCGCTACTACTAAGGTAACATTAATTTTTTCTCTGCATAAGTTACAGCGATTCAAGTACCCTGTTTGTGAGTACATAAACCCCCTGCCCTATTATACCGCATCGTTCCCTTTGTGCTGAGGAAAAAGTTCTCGGGGCCTCTTTTTGGCTTCTCACCAGCGCCGGGACAGGCTGTGCAATCACTGGCCTGGCGCTCGTTGCTTGGCTGCCCTCCTGGGCACCTCCAGCCTTTGTGGGGGTCAGGTACTGCCACAGTCTCCTGGTCTCACCTGACAGCTACTGTTCTAGGCTCTCTTGTTCTGTCCCTGGCAAGCAAGAGACTCGGACAAGAATGTCTATTCATAACTAAGACGAGGCTGCAAGTTCTGACAAGACTTTATGGAAATTTCAGGTATAGGAGAAAGGAAGTGTAGCAAAAAGAAATTAAAAATGCTTCTGGGAATGGCTGAGACCACAGGTTCAGATTCATTCTCACGGATGCCTGCGTTATAGTTGCGTCTCTCCGCATGCGCTCGGTTTACTCTGACTCTCTATAAAGCCCCCATGACTTCCCTACACTCCTGGAGTTACTGCCTGCCTCCTGGTCGTGGTTTCTGTGCTGGAATCTACGCCTTCACTGAAGCTCCCATGTTGGCAGGATTTCCTACTCATCCCAGACGGATACAATCGGCAAAGGCTAATCATTTGTGTGTTCTGGATTAGTTATAGCGACACCAGCAGTACACTCCAAGCTGAATGTCATGAATTTAGGTAAGCATCCACTTTATGGGAACTTTATGCTATGTCAAGCAGCGTGCGGCAAAGACTTTGCCTGCCTGTCCTTGTGCGGTCTCGCGATCATTTCTCGGCCTCAAACACAAAACAAAACAACAACAACAAAAAAACAACCAGCTTGAGCAAGATCATACACGTATCCACTAAGATGAGAAGTAAGTCGTACTCTAAATCTATACTTGGAAATTAAACATTTTCTCTAAGGCAAGATTGTCTTGGATTATAGATTGCAACCATAGCGGGGGATAAAAAATCTTTCCTCTACTCTGTTAGGTTTTGTCATATGGCCTGTGAATTAAACTGACAAAAGGCATATTACTGGGAGAAGTGATTTATTTCCTATTGCTACAGGGGTTGTCACAGAAAAGAAGTGAAAACACTAAAGAAACAGTTACATATATATATATATATATGCACATATATAAAGAATTTTAACAAAGAGTGATAAAATGTGGACAGGAGACTAGATCGATGGAAGGAGGGATTGGGTAAACTCTGAGCAAAGGACTGAAAGTGAAAGCGTAGTCACTCAGTCTGTCCGATTCTTTGCAACTCCATGGACTGTAGCCCTCCAGGCTCCTCTGTCCATGGGATTCTCCAGGCAAGAATACTAAAGTAGGTTGCCATTCCCTCCTCCAGAGGATTTTCCCAACCAGGGGTCAAACCTGCGTTTCCTGCATCTGTGCCACCAGGGAAGACCAAGCAAGGGACTCGGAAATAGAAAGTAAATGTGTTGTTTAGTGAGGGTGGCTATGCACTCTCAGTTGATGAATTGTTTCTGGTGACAAAGGACACAAGAGGACATGTTTGCAAATGGAAATTTCCACGTTTCTTTTACAAAAGGGAAACTTATGCCCTGATTTTAGGCAGAAAGCTTAAGACTGAGTGCTCCTTCCGTGTTTGCCTTAACAGCCTTCAGCTCACATAATCTTTATGCAAGTAATTCTTTGCCAAGAGAATCCTTTGGCAAGCAGCAGATTTTAGGGTGGGGTATTCTGATGCCCTTCACAACCCAGGGGAATTCTTGAAGTTCATATAATAGATCACTGTAGGCATTTAAAAGAATAGAAATATGAAGCCCTGTGTTTGATAAGTGAAACTGTTTTCTTAAACAGGCATGTATTTGTGTATTGGGTCACGAGTAAAATATAAAATATACTTCTGAGAGAGGGTCTGTTAAAAAGTTTGAGAAATGTTTCCATGAAACAGCTCATCTGAATATATAACTTTAGCTGCAACAAAGGTGACCCTTCAGATTGTTATTTTTTACAGAAATTTAGCTTCTTTGAGCCCGGATTTCTCAAGCGTTGGTCTCTGCAAGCACTTTGCATCACATTTGCATTACTAAAAGTACCCAAATGATTTTCGGAAAAGAAAGGGACTCCCAAAGGAGTACTGGGCTCTACTTCTAGAGAAAAAAGCCTTGCACCCCACTTTAAATACCCTGTTTTTTTTTTAATTCCTTCTTCTACAGCTTCTACCTATCAACATTTCAAACACTGTCTTAGCTGAATTTCAATCAGACGGCCCTACATATATTATTTCACCTTGTTCTTTTTTTTTTCACATGTCTTTTTCTGAGTTTATAACTTGATCTTCAACTAATATCAATTTCTTGAGAATAGATTCCCCAATGTTGATTTTAATTTCCTATTAAAAATGTACTTAATAAATATAATTTGTTAGAACCATAATGTGATGAATGGAGTTCAAGGATTAAAAGGCAGGTGGGCATCACTGAAAAGTTAATGAGATGAACACGTGAGCCAGTTCAGCTACAAAGCTACAGTAGCCAAGAAGGGTCGGTCACTCGTCAGTCTCTCCCTGTCCAGGTAGCGTTTGGTGCCATCCGGTGGCTGCTGTCTGCTCCATTTAAAAAATTCGATGGAGCCAATTCTGGGTCCTGTGACTGGCTGGAGATCGACTTCCAGGATTTTAACAAGGATTTAAGGGCTGTCTGGGTAAGCTGATACACACTTCATTGCTTGCTTCCATGACAAGTAGAACAGGAGAAAACTAGAAGTGTTCAGACTCAACATCTACCTCCTGGCTTCTAAGCTGGGGTTTTCACCTTTTCCATAACTGGTCCAACATTCCATCTTGGATACCTCTGCTGAAGTATAGAGACCAGAAGGGCAAAGGAAGTTCCATTCCATTTTAGTTCATATTAAAGAGGAATTTGGTGGTGGTGGGGGGGTTTCCTTGGTGGCTCGGCTGGTAAAGAATCTGCCTGCAATGCAGGAAACCTGGGTTCAATCCCTGGGTTGGGAAGATCCCCAGAAGAAAGGAAAAGCTACCTTCTCCAGGATTCTGGCCTGGAGAATTCCATGGACTGTACATGGGGTCGCAAAGAGTTGGACACGACTGAGAGACTGTACTGAACTGAACTGAAAAAGGAATTTTACAGTATATGTTGACAGATTTTTAAAATATACAGACTTGGTGTGTGTCTGATTCTTTGCGACCCCATTGACTGTTGCCCACCAGGCTCCTTTGCCCATGGAATTCTCCAGGCAAGAAAACTGGAGTGGGTTGCCATTTCCTTTTCCAACAGACTTGGTAAGGAGACACTTTATTCAGAAATATTATTGGAAGAGGGGGTGGTGAGGGGAGGGCAAAAGGAGAGAGGGATCAGGGAAAAAGAAAACTATGACATCATATCTACAAGCATCTCAAGAACTAGGCAAAAAAAGGCTTTCATTTAGAGAAAGGCGTAAACAAGGCTAGAAAGAATGGAATGAAAGGGTGGTGTGTTGGAATAGTAGACGATAGCAGGTTTCATCCTGAAGCCAGCTTATTTCCTGGGAGGGGTTTCAAAGCGGGGCTGCGTGCTGAGGTAAGTCAAATTTCAGGGCCATGGGAGGAAAGACTTTTAAAAATACACTTATTTATATTTCTGTCTGTGTCAGGACTCAGGGGTGGCATGCGAACTCTTACCTGCAGCAGGTGAGATCTGGTTCCCTGACCAGGGACTGAAGCTGGGCCCCCTGCATCAGAAGCGTGAAGTCTTAGCCATTGGACCACCAGGGACACCCCAGAAGGAGAGGCCCTTATTCAGCATTTGGTTTATAAGCATTTTGTTCTTATTGATCAGTGGGAATAAGCAGTTCCTCTCATACTCATGAGGCCAAGAATAGGACTTTGGAGGGTGACCTTGTCATAGGTAAACAGAGGACAGCCCGAAGTCTTAAATAAATCATGAGGGGGTGATGATTCTTGGCAATAAGCCTTCTCAGGAACATGATAAAGGGTGAAGGGGGTTCAGAATCTTTGCTATTTTCCAGGAGGTCAGGTAAAATTCAACATTGCTGACCTGGAATGATTGATACTCAGGCAGAGGAGGAAGGAGACTCCTTCATTAGAGCCCTGGACTTCCCTGGTGGTTCAGATAGTAAAGAATCTGCCTGCAGTGCAAGAGACCCCGGTTTGATCCCTGGGTCTGAAAGATCCCCTGGAGAAGGAAATGGCAACCCACTCCAGTATTCTTGCCTGGGGAAGCCCATGGACAGAGGAGCTTGGGGGGGTACAGTCCATGGGGTCACAAAGAGTCGGACATGACTGAGTAACTAACATTTTCACTTAGAGCCCTAAATGGGTGGGTTCCAAATAAAGAAGGGGTCAGATAGGGGCTTCGGGACCCTGCAGGAGCTGGTGTGACACAGTTGCCACAACTTGCTGATGATGGTAGCTTTTGTATACTGATTTTCATTATTGAGAACCTCTCTTAGGGAAAATACTTGATTTCCACGTGCTCTTGTCTACAGACAGCAGATGGAGCATTATCCCAATTATCAATGATAACCAGAGGACCCGACAATAGTGATGACCTTGTCCTAGGACAGATATGGTTTCAAAGGGAGTCTCAGGCAAGAGAATTAATAGAAGCCACTAATTTAATATCATTTATTTAATCATTTTAATATTATCTTACAAATTATCTGTTCCCATAAATAAGAGACTGTGTGCATTGCATGCTATATTGCTTCAATAGTGTCTGACTCTGTAACCCTATGGACTATAGCTTGCAAGTCTCCTCTGTCCATGGGATTCTCCAGGCAAGTATACTGGAGAGGGTTGCCATGCCCTCCTCAAAGAAGAGACTCAGAGTTCAGTTCACTCTCTCAGTCGTGTCTGACTCTTGTGACCCCATGAATCGCAGCACACCAGGCCTCCCTGTCCATCACCAACTCCCGGAGTTCACTCAAACTCACGTCCATCGAGTCGGTGATGCCATCCAGCCATCTCATCCTCTGTCATCCCCTTCTCCTCCTGCCCCCAATCCCTCCCATCATCAGAGTCTTTTCCAATGAGTCAACTCTTCGCATAAGGTGGCCAAAGTACTGGAGTTTCAGCTTTAGCATCAGTCCTTCCAAAGAACACCGAGGGCTGATCTCCTTCAGAATGGACTGGTTGGATCTCCTTGCAGTCCAAGGGACTCTCAAGAGTCTTCTCCAACACCACCGTTCAAAAGCATCAATTCTTCAGCGCTCAGCTTTCTTCACAGTCCAACTCTCACATCCATACATGACCACTGGAAAAACCATAGCCTTGACTAAATGGACCTTTGTTGGCAAAGTAATGTCTCTGCTTTTCAACATGCTATCTAGGCTGGTCATAACTTTTCTTCCAAGGGATAAGCATCTTTTAATTTCATGGCTGCAGTCACCATCAGCAGTGATATACCAAGGGAACATTTAATGCAAAGATGGGCTTGATAAAGGACAGAAATGGTATGGACCTAACAGAAGCAGAAGATATTAAGAAGATGTGGCAAGAATACACAGAACTGTACAAAAAAGATCTTCATGACCAAGATAATCATGATGATGTGATCACTCACCTAGAGCCAGACATCCTGGAATGTGAAGTCAAGTGGGCCTTAGAAAGCATCACTATGAACAAAGCTAGTGGAGGTGATAGAATTCCAGTTGAGCTATTTCAAATCCTGACAGATGATGCTGTGAAAGTGCTGCACTCAATATGCCAGCAAATTTGGAAAACTCAGCAGTGGCTACAAGACTGGCAAAGGTCAGTTTTCATTTCAATCTCAAAGAAAGGCAATGCCAAAGAATGCTCAAACTATTGCACAATTGCACTCATCTCACATGCTAGTAAAGTAATGCTCAAAATTCTCCAAGCCAGGCTTCAGCAATAAGTGAACCATGAACTTCCAGATGTTCAAGCTGGTTTTAGAAAAGGCAGAGGAATCAGAGATCAAATTGCCAACATCCACNCTCATATGATTAATGGATTTACTGCATTGGTAGTCAAAAACTTTGATAGTTTGGACATATTTATAGAAATCAGAGTTGAAGTTGCATACAAGTTAGATGGTGAGATTATAACTCATTTCCCAGTAAACCAAGAACTCTTAAATAAATGGACTTCAATGTAAGACCCTCCAGAATGGAACACACAGATATGAAATGCAAGGACATTTAAGGAACTACCTATTAATGCCCAGAATTGTTCGATTTACTGAAGATGATGTTCAAATTCCACGTAAATAGATTTGCTTAGATAAATCCAGAGTCTATGATTCAACTCTTTTAAGGATTTCCAGTGATACAAGAAGCATTCCTGGAGAGGTGGGGAAAGGACTTTCTTAAATATTTCATTTATGATTTACGAATTCTGAGAATAAAGGCACTGAAATGAGGTGTAGGCCCTACAGTCACTTCCAGTCTTTCAAGATGGATGACTGATATTGAGATACACTTTGGCAATTTGCAGTGTCAGCTGCCTTAGCTGGCATGATGGCCAAATCATTTGCTGTTCCTCCTGCTTATGGGGCCATATTTTCTTTAAATTTTAGTAAGAATATAATCAATGTTGTTTGAAATCAGATAGAATGATCTCTGTTCATTTCCAAGGCAAACCATTCAATATCACAGTAATCCAAGTCCACGCCCTGACCAGTAATGCTGAAGAAACTGAAGTTGAACAGTTCTATAAAGACCTAGAAGACCTTCTAGAACCAACACCCAGAAAAAATGTCCTTTTCAATATAGGGGACTGAAATGCAAAAGTAGGAAGTCAAGAAATACCTGAAGTAACAGGCAAATTTGGCCTTGGAGTACAGAATGAAGCAGGGCAAAGCCTAATCCAATTTTGCCAAGAGAATGCACTGGTCATAGCAAACACCCTCTTCCAACAACACAAGAGAAACCTTTCCACATGGCCATCACCAGATGGTCAATACCAATATTCTTTACAGCTAAAGATGGAGAAGCTCTATACAGTCAGCAAAAACAAGATCAGAAGTTGACTGTGGCTCAGATCATGAACTCCTTATTGCCAAATTCAGACTTAAATGGAAGAAAGTAGGAAAACCACTAGACCATTCAGCTATGACCTAAATCAAATCCCTTTTGATTATACAGTGGAAGTGACAAATAGATTCACAGGATTAGGTCTGATAGAGTGCCTGAAGAACTATGGATGGAGGTTTGTGACATTGTATAGGAGGCAGGGCTCAAGATCATCCCCAAGAAAAAGTGATGCAAAAAGGCATATGGTTGTCTGAGGAGGCCTTACAAATAGCTGTGAAAAGAAGAGAAGCAAGAGACTAATAGAGTTTTGCCAAGAGAATGCACTGGTCATAGCAAACACCCTCTTCCAACAACACAAGAGAAACCTTTCCACATGGCCATCACCAGATGGTCAATACCAATATTCTTTACAGCTAAAGATGGAGAAGCTCTATACAGTCAGCAAAAACAAGATCAGAAGCTGACTGTGGCTCAGATCATGAACTCCTTATTGCCAAATTCAGACTTAAATGGAAGAAAGTAGGAAAACCACTAGACCATTCAGCTATGACCTAAATCAAATCCCTTTTGATTATACAGTGGAAGTGACAAATAGATTCACAGGATTAGGTCTGATAGAGTGCCTGAAGAACTATGGATGGAGGTTTGTGACATTGTATAGGAGGCAGGGCTCAAGATCATCCCCAAGAAAAAGTGATGCAAAAAGGCATATGGTTGTCTGAGGAGGCCTTACAAATAGCTGTGAAAAGAAGAGAAGCAAGAGGTAAAGCAGAAAAGGAAAGATATGCCCATTTGAATGCAGAGTTCCAAAGAATAGAAAGGAGAGATGAGAAAGCCTTCCTCACTGATCAATGTAAAGAAATAGAGGAAAACAATAGAATGGGAAAGACTAGAGATCTCTTCAAGAAAATCAGAGATACCAAGGGAATATTTCATCCAAACATGGGCACAATAAAGGGCAGAAATGGTATGGACATAACAGAAGTAGAAGACATTTAGAAGAGCTGGCAAGAATACACAGAAGAACTGTACAGAAAAGATCTTCATGATCCAGATAATCACAATGGTATGATGATTCACCTTGAGCCAGATCCTGGAATGTGAAGTCAAGTGGGCCTTAAGAAACTAGGGATTACTGAGGTGAAATGTGACAAAAACTAGGGTGTTCAGAGGTGAAATCTGACAGAAACTAAGGGGTTCTGAATTAAAATCTGACAGAAACTGGAGGGAGGGGTGGTCTGAGGAAAAGTCAGGCAGAAACTAGGTATCACTGAGAGCAAATCTGGCCAACACTAGGGGGTTCCAAGATAGAACCTGAGAGAAACTAGGGTTTCCTGAGGTAATAACTGACAAATTATGAGCCTCTGAGGTAAAATCTGACAGAAGTTAGGGGTTTCTGAGGTAAAATCTGACAGAAATTAGGGGGTTGTGTGGTAAAAATCTGACAGAAATAAAAGGGTTCTGTGGTAAAATCTGACAGAAACGAGGCAGTTCTGAGGTGAAATTTGAATCACTGCAGATGGTGATTGCAGCCATGAAATTAAAAGACGCTTACTCCTTGGAAGAACAGTTGTGAGCAACCTAGATAGCATATTCAAAAGCAGAGACATTACTTTGCCAACTGAGGTCCGTCTAGTCAAGGCTATGGTTTTTCCAGTAGTCATGTATGTAAGAGTTGGATTGTGAAGAAGGCTGAGCGCCGAAGAATTGATGCTTTTGAACTGTGGTGTTGGAGAAGACTCTTGAGAGTCCCTTGGACTGCGAGGATGTCCAACCCGTCCATTCTGAAGGAGATCAACCCTGGGATTTCTTTGGAAGGAATGATGATAAAGCTGAAAACTCCAGTACACTGGCCACCTCATGCGAAGAGTTGACTCATTGGAAAAGACCTTGATGCTGGGAGGGATTGGGGGAAGGAGAAGAAGGGGACGACAGAGGGTGAGATGGCTGGATGGCATCACTGACTCGATGGACGCGAGTCTGAGTGAACTCTGGGAGTGGGTGATGGACAGGGAGGCCTGGCGTGCTGCGATTCATGAGGTCACCAAGAGTCGGACACGACTGAGTGACTGAAATGAACTGATAGTCTTCTGAGGTAAAATCGGGCAGAAACTAGGGGATTCTGTGGCAAAATCTGACATAAACTAGAGGCTTCTGGGGTAAAATCTGATAGAAACAAGGGGGTTCTGAGGGAAAATCTCACAGACGACAGAGGGTGAGATGGCTGGATGGCATCACTGACTCGATGGACGCGAGTCTGAGTGAACTCTGGGAGTGGGTGATGGACAGGGAGGCCTGGCGTGCTGCGATTCATGAGGTCACCAAGAGTCGGACACGACTGAGTGACTGAAATGAACTGATAGTCTTCTGAGGTAAAATCGGGCAGAAACTAGGGGATTCTGTGGCAAAATCTGACATAAACTAGAGGCTTCTGGGGTAAAATCTGATAGAAACAAGGGGGTTCTGAGGGAAAATCTCACAGAAACTAGGGGGTTCTGAGGGGAAAACCTGACACAAACTAGGGGGTCGTGAGGTAAAATTTGACACAAATGAAGGGGTTCTGAGGTAATATCTAACAGAAACTTGGGATTACTGAGGTGAACTGTGGCAGAAAATAGGAGCTTCTAAGGTGAAATCTGACAGAAACCAGGGGGTTCAGAGGTAAAATCTGAAAGAAACTAGGGGGTTTTGAGGTAAAACTTGACAGAAGATAGGCATTTCTGAGGTAAAACCTGGGAGAAAGTAGGGGGATTGTGAGGTAAGACATGACAGAAACTACAGGGTTCTGTGGTAAAATCTGAGAGAAACTGGGTTCTCCTTAGGTAAATCTGACAGAATATAATGGATTTTGTGGTAAAATCTGACATAAACTAGGGGCTTCTAACATAAAATCTGACACATCTAGGGGGTTCTGACATAAAATCTGACAGAATTAGATGCTCTAGAGGTAAAATCTGATAGAAACTAGATGATACTGAGGTATAGTCTGAGAGAAACTAGGAGCTCTTTTGGTAAAAACTGACAGAAACTAGGGGTTCTTAGGAAAAATCTGACAGAAACCAGGGGGTATGGAGGTAACATGTTACAGAAACTGGAGGCTTCTGAGGTAAAAACTGACAGACACCAGGGGGTACTAAGGTAAAATGTGACAGAAATTAGAGGCTTCTGATGGAAAATCTGACAGAAGCTAGGGGCTTCGAGGGTAAAACCTGACAGAAACTAG
>SJXQ01010493.1:464882-476997 GCA_006408695.1 Aepyceros melampus
AAAAAGATGGAGATTCTGAAGCAAAATTTCAGAAAATATGAAGTTCTTAGGTAAATTACAGAAACGAGGAGATTCTGAGGTTAAATCTGATGAAAACTAGAAAGTTCTGATTGAAAAACTGACAGAAAGAAGGAGGTTCTCAGCTAAAATCTTAGAGGACATACAGAGTCTTCTTGTGACCTGAAAAGGCACAGGCCTACCAGGAAGCCACAGAGCTGAGGACAGAGACCTCATTCCCTTCCCTCTGTCTGAAGTAAATTCATCATAGCAAGTGCTGTATCTGAACTAATGATTCCAGTGTTATTGAGCCAAAGCCTACTCTGCTCATCACATGATAGGCCCATGAATTGAAGGAGATGCGTTGTGGCAAGGAATATGACTTGATTCAGAATGCTGGCTCACTGAGATGACATATTAACGTCTCAAAATATCCAACTCCTAGAGGTCGGAAGGCCAGGTTCTTTTATATTAGCAGAGAGTGACGTGGTGTAGAAATACAGTCAAAAGGCCAAATAGAGCGGGATAGGCTGTGAGGAAGCAAAGTAAATAGGGCCACCAGTCTTTAAACCATTTTGATGAAGGGCCAGCCTTTGGAACAAGACAGTATGGTACTGGCACAAAGACAGAAATATAGATCAATGGAACAAAATAGAAAGCCCAGAGATAAATCCACCTGATTTTCTTTACACAGTCCCTTAGCATTTTTTTCTCTCTTCATAGAAATTCTCATTTCCTGTATACCAATGCAGAAAACACATATATTTGATCATAAAACTAAAGGTATCTATATTATAATTACCTTTCCCCACAAGTTTTCAAACATTTCACTTTAATTCTTTTTGGGATTCTAATTTTATTTTGAAAAGACTTTGTCCTAAACTAAGATTTCTCTCTTTAGTTTCTTTTCTTACATGGCAAAATGAAAAGACCACTTTAAAAGTTATTTTAAAATTTAGTCTGTGAAGTAGGTGGCAGTCTTAGCAAGGAAATGAGGTTACTGAAAATTGTTTTTACTGAGTGACAGCTGTTGTAACTACAAAATCTAGTGTAAGCAATGATTTTTTTTTTCACCAAAGGAATGACTCTGAAATTGTTACATCTCTGTGTAGAAGCCATGCTTTAAAAAAATATCACCTCCTCTTTTCTTGGAAATTCAACTATAAATAATCTTTCACCTTGCTATGATTTCTCAAGTAGAACATTGTATTTTTGTGCCAAAATTTATAAGCAGAATGTTAAGAAAAATATAGCTGTAAAAAATTATGGTTAAAAAAAGAAAATAATTCTGGAAATGATAATCTTTTTCAATTTTGTTCATTTTTACCAATATTTACACAAAATTTTCTGAAGAATAACTCAAGAGAAAACCTCAGACTAGTCTTTCACTGAAAATGCTACTTTATAGAAACTGTAAAACATATCCTCTACTATGCAAAAATATAGGAGAGGATAAACTCTGAAGGCCAGAAGGCATATTATCAGTCAATCTCAAAAGATAAGTGTCCTGTTGAGAGTAGTGGTTATGATAAATGTTTTATTTTAAGCATGGAAAGTGAAAATAGAATGAAAATCAGAGATGATTAATACTTTAGGCCCAGAGAAAGTTGAGAGACTGGGGAACAATGATAAAAATTGGAAATTTTGAGTATGTAGTTCATAATGGGAAATGGAAATAATACTATAAAAATAAATAGAGCCCAGTTATCAAAAGCCTTTAATGCCAAGTCTTACCAGGGACCACTGAAGTACTCTAAGTAGGAAAGTAACCTGGCCAGAGCTTATGGCATTTCCTCTGGGTTTATAATTCAGAATGAATTAGGGAAGGGAGAGGCTGAAGAATGGAAATTAAGAGGTGATCCAAGTATTCCAGGCAGGAGGTAATGAGCGCCTGACTTGAACAGTGGAAATAGAAATTCAAAGAAGGAAATCTGTGTAAAAGGGATTGTCCAGTTTTCCAATCAGGGACTTATTTTTGTCTCCATTCTTTGGTTCACAATGGTGGACATTCCATCATCAGTTCTAAATATGTGAATTCTGCACATCCTTTATGATACCATCATAATGAGGTCTTTCCAATTCTGTACTTTCTCCTATTATTTATCAGAATTTCTTTTTTTAACCTTTATCTCTGAAGCAATTATTATGAATTCTATCTTTCATCATAGGCACCTCTGTTGACCTCTTCTCAACTACTGTGAGTTTCTAGAAGATTGAGATGACGCTTTAGTTTCTATCACCCTTATCCAGCCCAGTGACTAGAACATAAGGGTCCAGTATAAGGCTGAGTATTTGCTAGAGGTGCTACATGGACAAACTGACAGAATTAGCAATATATACTTGCTGGAAAGTCAAAGAATAACCACAAGGGTTTCAAAGATGTTTTTGTGTAATTTAAAATTTTTAAATCCATCTCTAATTCCAGGTGTCATAAAAGATAAGGCAAAGTGAAGTTAATTGAACTTACTGATTATTTTATCACCTGTGAACCTCCAGAGTATAGTTTTATAGAGAAAATATGAAGACTTCAAGAAAGCTGTTCCAAAGTCAAAAACTAGCAAGTCTCTTTGCATGGCAATAAACCGAATGCATTCTAATCTCTTCTGTTTACCAGCACTTCTGCTTCACTGTTGTTAAAAAGATTCAAAGGCTGCAAATTAGCAACTTATGTGGTGCAACTTGTTCAGTAGAAATGCTTTTCCTATAGTTAGCCTGTACAGTATTGGTTTTAAACATTGTTAGCATAAACAGAACATATTGCTGAGATATATAGGGTATAAAGAAAAATAGCACAAACAAAATCAATGATTCACAACTCTTTGCTATGAGAGAAACAATTTATAAGGCATTATTAAGGACACAAGGGATATCGTTAGTAACATTTCACTAGCAAATGGAAAAAATAAGATCATATATTCCCTTCTCACATGGCAGAGTGTTTTACAACCCCCTGCACATTAGGAGGTGATCGCTCAGTATTGAAGGAGTGCCTGGGGTGTGCGTGGCAGTCGGGGAGGTACAGCACAGTGAATGTTCAGAGCACACAGACAGAGATGCTCGTACGGCTCACAGCCATACAAGGAAACAAGACACCATCAAAGAGTTGGAGGACACTCTTCAGGGCAGGGGATCAAAAAAAGCACAGGAAATTATAGTAACAACCATGAGTTTGCACTGGAAGATCACACGGAAGAAAAGTAGCAAGAACCATCTTGTAGGCTGAAAATACTCAAGAAAGCACATTTTGAGTTGGGATTTAAGTAAATTAAAGTCAATAAAGATCTTATTGGTCAAAAAATTAGAAAAAGGTACTCAGACTGGTTGAATCAAATTTTTAAAGTTCACTGAGGCTGAAGCAAGCCCACTTGACCCAGTTAGTAATCAAAGAACACTTTAATCCCATCCAGGATGCCCCCCATGGTAGCAAGTGAATCAGTTACCTGAACAGGATAGAGCGCAACTAACGTGACCTCTGTGAAATTCCCCAGACTTCTCCATTGACGGAGAAGAGGATTTTTACTAGTGAGCGGAGTGAGATGAATCAACAGTACAGCATATTCTGATTTAAAAGTATGTTATGACCAACAAGGACTCAGTAGAAGGAGTTTAGTTGTGTAGCTGATGGAGAACCTCCATTGTCCCTGACATTCTGGGAGAGGAAAGCAATATTCTGGGAAAAGAAAAAGTATTTGCAAAAGAATGTGAAAGCCAGAGACCTCTCTTGTCTTCTTGCTTCGAAATCATCACAGCAATTCAGATATGAAATATTAAAGGCAAGGAGAAGCACGGTGTTTCTAAAAGTGAAGCAGTCTGGAGTCTCAAAAATGCTATCAAGGGGAATTTGGCAGAAGATAGGTGTAAATGGGTGGCAAAAAAAAGATAGAGAAGGTAGAATTAACCCAAGAATAAAACTAGAAGAATGATAAAATGATGATATAGCTAGCAAAATGCAAAAACAAAAAAACTGAGCAGCAGTTCAGGTGGGATACAGGCAGGCAAGACAGGCTTAATTCTGGAACATTTATGATTTCAGATATTGCTAAAAACCACAAACACCTTTGGGTCAGAAGCTGAAGTCATTTGGAGACCCTCGACAGATAGCAAATCATAGCTGGGAGTTAGGCTTGAAAAGAAGCTAGTTAAGGAGACACATCAAATATAACACAAAAACTGACTGTATTTTTAAAAATCTGAGAACCTAGCAAGAATGCATGAAATCTAATTCTGTTTTCAGAGGTAGAAGATCCTTGACAGAAAAAACTTACTTCACTTTATGTATATATTTTACATATTGTCCATCTCTCAAGCATGGTCCCTGGGGCTGGGTGACTTTTCACTTTTCCAGGCTTACAGGTTTTGAAGGATGACCACCATGCAACATATACCTTTTCCTCATGTTTTCCCAAAAGTGTTCCATCCAAAGAGTTGGGAGGGTAAATGGTGAGAAGACAAAGTCTTCTAGAGGAGACAGACCCAGGGGAACATATGCAACTATAGGGATTTGGTCCCTAATCAGATAGGTGGAGAAAGAAAGATCAAAGGTCAGCTATTTATGCAAACGTCCAGCAAAACACTGAGCACAGTGAAGTGGTGAGTACTTCCAGGGAGAAGGCGGCAATAGCAGGAGCTCAGCGAGAGGGATGATTTCACTCTCAGCTGGATCAGCAAGAGATTAGGTTCCTCACCCGGAAAAATTGGAGTTTAAGACTTTTGATCCCAAAGGTGACTTAGAAAAAGAAAACCCCATTATAGGAACTGAACTAGAATGTTAAGTAGAACGTTAAGGTTTTGAAGCCCAGACACTGGAAGTGGATCTTCAAATCAGAATGAGACTAATAGATAGCTAGAAAGCCTTAAAGCCCCCAAACAAGAAACAGGTGAGATTCTGGACCCTCTAATAATAACAATAATAATAATTGCTTTATGCAAAGCATATACTCCTCATATAATCCTATAATACATGTATTATTATTTCCATTTTAGAAAGACTAACTTGCTCAGAATTATACAGCTAGTATGTAGCCAGGAGGATGAGAAAATCTCTAAGTGTATGACAAAAAGATACTGCTGTCTGGGCAAAAGGAGGATTACAGACAAGAATGAACTTGTCATAACAACAGTCCTTCTAGACGTTCTTCCAGGAAGGAGAAGGCCACCACTGAGTATGTTTGCCTTTCAGGGTGAGTCATCATCCAGTTTTGATAAAGCTCATTGCTGCTGTTCTCACATACCCTTTATCAATTAATAAAATCCCAGTGTGTAAACATAGTCCTATTACTGCCGTCAGGATGTCTCTAGAATACTCAAGGTGAAGCTCTCTTATATGTGTCAACTCCCTTGAGTCATTTAAAAGATTTTAAATTTGAGAGCAATTCTCATGCACAACTGTGATATGTCTCTGGAGATGTTTTTATTCCTGCAGTATAGGTAGTTTCTAATAAAATATTTATAAATAAAATGTACAAGTCAGTGACTTAGGGTACTACAATTTGGGTTATTCCATCATAATAGCCCAGGGCTAGAAGAGTCTTCACACATAAAAATGGCTGATTAGCATTATTTTGGAGGAATCCAACTCTAATTTGTATCCATGAGAGTGATTTTTTTGCTTCTGGGAACTAACAAACACCCACCTATCGTGGCTTCCACATATCTGAGCGCTACAGTTCAAATGATGCCATCAGAATTTGGTTTCTCTTTTTTCAACTTTAGTATGAATTTCACTTCCCTCCTAGGATGGCATTTTCCACGTGGCAGCTGCCCAGCAGCTCAGACTAACAATCAATGAGTGGAGCAAACTCTGCATAAGTGCCTTTTCCACTCATTCAACAAATACACATGCTGAACGCTTACTATGTACCAGCATTGCTCTGAATGTAGAGATACATCATTGAAGAAAACAGTAGGGCCTCTGCCTTTGCATTGCCTTTTCTAAAGCTACTATTTGTCAGAATAGTTCCAGGCCTAACTACTTTAAAACCGCTATCCAGCCACACCCCAGTCATCATGCCCTGGGGGAATGGCATGTTCTTGTTCAGACTTAAAACTTAGACCCATGCTTAAGAAGAGGAGACAGGGTAAATAACACTCAGATCACCTTAACAGTGGGAAGGAAGAGCTGGGATACTTTTAACAACAAATTAAGCTTAGGAGGAAAAATGTTCAGTTAAAATTCCAAAATCCAAATTCAGGGAGTTTATATGAAGCAATCTCTTCTGAAAACAAGTGGAACTTACTCAAATAAGAGAAAATGATATTTTGAGTCCAGTTGAACTTCCAGAATCACCTGGTCTGGATGCCTCATTTAGTCCATGAACACTAAAAGGAAAATAGTCTTCCAAGAGAGTAATTGGGGTGTAGACACACTTCCATGGATATGAGCTATCTGCATCTTTGTCTAAAGTTTATTTGTATATAGAATTTCAACATCCACCAAGTGGATAGCTCTGGGCTATGGGTCCTTTCTTTCTTCTTAACACAGACGGTGGAAGTTATGTTCAATTTTGTTTCACCCCAGGTGAGGAAAGCTCAAGTTATTAGTGATTAAGGCCTCAGGCTTAGTAATTTATAAAATGTATTTTGCTCCTCTGTACCATGGAAGAAAAACTGCCCCCACTCCCATGCTTTGGGAAAATTGATTCAAAATTTGTTTGTCCAATATACTGACTCCAGGCAACTGGATAATAACTGATAAAACTTCACTAGGAAATACTTGTTTTTTTCCAACAATATGTTATGGTAGCTGTACTTGTTTATTTTTTTCTTAACATGCTAGATAATTGGCAAATAATAGGTGTGTGTGTATTTAAAAAGCAAAGTTATTAGATATTTATGACATGGTAGTTAGGAACATTGAATTTTACACCTGAACTGCCTAAGTTAACATTATATCAACATTAATCTACTAAATGATCTTGGGCAAGAAACTTCTCTGAAAGTTTTTCAGAGAATAATAGTACATTCTAAGATTGTTGTACATATTAAAGATATTAACATATATCAGAACTGAACATAATGGCTGATTTATGCTAATTGTTAACATTCAGAAGTTTTAGGCATCATCCACCTTTTCGTACTCAGCTTGCTTTTTCCTGCAAGTAACAGGATTCTCATCTTAGGCTGATATAGGGATCATCGGTGCTGTTGGAGTATTTCTCGTCGTCCCTCCTTAGGGGGAAGCAACATCACTGCACTTCCTCACCCTAGTGTAGGTGGAGCTGTGTCCCTCATTCTGGGAGGTCAGGCAGTGAGGGAAAGTCATGTGTGTCACTTCTGAGTGACAACATTTGATTCAGATGTGTGAACATTCAGAACTCTTCCTTCTAGAACCCAAACCAGCAATTTTGGAGATGTACTTGCTCCATCGACCCAGATCTTTGAGTGACTACAATAAACAGAAGCCCGTGCTGATACACAAAGACCTCTAACATGAATGAGAAATAAGCCCTTATTGTTTTAAGTCCCTGAGGTTTGAACTGTTTGTTACTGCTACATAATTAAACTTATGCTGACTGATGCAAGCAACTTAAGCAATAACATATTTAAGTGTCTCAGATGAAATAAAGTCTTGGAGGGCTTCCCTGGCGGCTCAGACAGTAAAGAATCTGCCTGCAATGCAGGAGACATGGGTTCAGTCCCTGGGTCGGGGAGATGGGAATGGCTATCCATTCCAGTATTATTGCCTAGAGAATTCTATGGACAAAGGAGCCTGGAGGGCTACAAGCCATGGAGTTGCAAAGAACTGGACATGACTAGCAACCTTTTTTTTTTTTTTTTGCCCTTAGGCAGTTCCAGCTGTAAACTTAGTTTACAGCTGGGAACTCTGAGTTTCCCTTGGCCTTCTCTGCATAGTTGAAAGATGGCTATGGCAGCTCCAGACATCATACACACAACAATCCAGTCGGAAGGGGATAGTGGGGAGAAAAGGTCTTTTCCCCCACTGCTATCTCTTCTATCAGGGAAAACATTTTTCCCAGGACTCTCCTGCAGATTTCCCTTATATTTCATACAGTATGTTGGCCAAAATGTTTATTTGGGTTTTTCCATAACATCTTAAGAAAAACTCAAATGAACATTCTGGCTAACCCAGTAGTATTGGCAGTACTGGTTATGTCCAACTCTAGCCCAATTAGTGACCCCAAAAAAAAGAATTACAAAAACTGACTTAATTGTAAATCATCCCATAAGCCTGGGGAAGGGGCCTACTGTTCTTCCTTTTTAATGTTTATTAGAATACAGTTTATTTACAGTGTTGCATTACTTTCTGCTGTACAACAAAGTGAATCACTTATACATAAACATATATCCACTCATTTTAAAATTCTTTTCCCATATAAGCCATTACAGAGTGTTGAGTAGCGTTCCCTGTGCTATACAGCTCCTTATTGGTTACCTATTTTATATGTACTACTATATAGGGCCTACTATTCTTTAGTATACTAATCCCTGCATGATACATAAACAAAATCAGTGTTGCCTTAGCAGAAGGAAGAAGAATGGTTGTTTGTCTAAGCAACCAAAAGTATATTTCCCAAGAGCAATGGCCTTCTACAAGACTTTTAAAACTGAAAGAGCACTTTTTAAAATGATGTTCCCCTGTACTTCCTGTCTATGCAGTTGTCCCCGGAGAGAACTTCAAGTCTACTGAGAAGACTCTGGGGTATACTGGTAAATCTCCCTACTTACATATTTCAGTGGATAATGTGGATTTCTAAGTAGGCTAGCTCAGCAACCTTGTTAGGCAGATACCTAACAATCTGGTGGATGCTAAAGTATCTAATAGCAAGAATGTGTTACAGAAACTAATTATTTAAATGATGATTATCTCAACTTCAAATTTTGAAGTTTATGCTTTTGAATTTATTGTATATATTCAAAATTGAATTGAACAATATATACCCAGAATACAAAATAAATAGTGACTTTCTTTGCTGTAAAGTGAGAGATGTAGGAAGAGAAGAGCTTACCAGAGAATGATGATCTACTCTCCAACCCCTTATGGCTTTGAAAAAAATCCCACAATTTACAGTTTAACAGTATGAATTCCAGTTCAAAGTGAAAAGATGGTGGCCTCCGTGTCTTTCCATAACATGAGCGTGCAGCATGCCAAGGGAAACAGCAAAATAAACTCCTTCTTGCAGCACACATTTTCCTTGCTAATATTTGCAATTCCAATTTCTGATGGCACAGGTGTATTTAATTGCCTCTGAATGTTGGAATGCAAACCACTTAGTGTTGAAAATAGGAGCCCAAAAAAAGAATTGCAGGCTTCGTTGGCCTGCAGAACCACATAGCTGCAAACTGGGGAATTTTTTAAATTCTTTGCCATTGTGCTTGCTTTAGAATGGCATTTAAATTATTAAATCATTACCCTGTCAAGCATAAATGCTTTGCCAACACTTGTGATTTCTGAATTATCTGTGCTAAAATTACAAGAATTCTACTGAATATTTTGATCAAGTCTGGTGATGGAAATTTGTATTTTTCTCACGCTCCAGTTCCAAGATCTTTAAAAGGGGTTGGTCAATAAACCCAAATCAATTTTTTTGTCCAAGAGATCTACACAACTGTTAATAGTAAGTATCCTTTCAGAAGATTCCCAACAATAGGAATCCTTCCAAAAATTTAATGCCAGTTACTTTGCCTGATACGAAAAACAACTGCTATTCATTAATCGATATTTCTTACTTATCTTACATTTGAATTTTATCTCTGGGTAGCAACATTAGAAAACTTAAATTTTAGGATACTGTACTCTTTCCCTGTATATATCCATGATTCACCTTTAAATTAACTTTGGAAATCTCAAGTTTAAGCATGCTAGTATAACTTTAGCACTCTTTCCACCAGAAACCTTTTTACTAACAAAAATAGCTTCCAGCAACTTGTTAGAAGAGCCTCTGTGTGGCCATAGCCAAGATAAATGACCTTGAAGCCAAAATAAATGACTTTGAAGCCAAGATAAATGACCTTGTTGAATCTTACCTTATCAGGTATTTCATAGTTTGAATCAAAATTCAACTTTATCTGAAACAGAAGAAAATGTATTAAAGTTTAGAATAAGACAATAACTCACTTTTAATCTTGTAGACAAAGGTATATTAATTGACATGTGGAAAAATAGGCAACTTCTATCCTTCTAAACCCGCCAATCAGCATGTGTGATAGCACATGACTTGTCTTTGATGATTAGCAGTCATGCATTAAGGTTAAAGTGCATATTAGTTTCATGGCTAGTACTAACTAAACCTACCATCTTGCCAATGGTTATTGCACGAGGTCACACTTTCGGTACAGAACAAACAGAAAGCAGGGATCTGTCATCATCCCACTGGAACATTACTGCTAAATGAACCAAGAAAGAGGAGAAGCATCTCACTATTAACCTCCAGTACTTTTGGAAATGGATGTTTATATCCATATCCTCTTTGAGAGCCTGGGTTATGGCCTTGGAATGAAAATCCCTTGTTTTATACATAGTGGGTCAAAAGAGTAGGAAGAAAACTAACTCAAATGTTCACAATGACATCTGAATTTCCTCTGATGTTTAGCATTTTATTTCCCAAAGGGTGAGACTACTAAAAGGAAAAAAGGATCAATTCTCAACAGGAAGCAAATTAAACAGTTAATAGAAAAAGAGATTATCTTGTTTTGCTATGAAAATAAACAAGACATCCCTTTCTCAGAAGATAACCAGCTTAAAGTACACATTTTTCATATCCCTACAAATTGCATGTTTAAGAACACCACAGAATAAGATTCTGATTTATTTGGATTTTGTTAAGGCCATGTTTTAAGGCCAAAAAAGATGCCCTTTTCATATAGGGGACTGGAATGCAAAAGTAGGAAGTAAAGAAACACCTGGAGTAACAAGCAAATTGGGCCTTGGAGTACAGAATGAAGCAGGACAAAGGCTAATAGAGTTTTGCCAAGAAAATGCACTGGTCACAACAAACATTATCTTCAGCAACACAAGAGAAGACTCTATACATGCACATCACCAGATGGTCAACACCGGAATCAGATTGATTATATTCTTTGCAGCCAAAGATGGAGAAGCTCTATACAGTCAGCAAAAACAAGACCACGAGCTGACTATGGCTCAGATCATGAACTCCTTATGGAAAAATTCAGACTTAAATCGAAGAAAGTGGGGAAAACCACTAGACCATTCAGGTATGACCTAAATCAAATCCCTTATGATTATACAGTAGAAGTGACAAATAGATTTAAGGGACTAGATCTGATAGAAAGAGTGCTGATGAACTATGGACGGAGGTTCGTGACATTGTACAGGAGACAGGGATCAAGTTCATCCCCAAGAAAAAGAAATACAAAAAAGGCAAAATGGCTGTCTGAGGAGGCCTTACAAATAGCTGTGAAAAGAAGAGAAGTGAAAAGCAAAGGAGAAAAGGAAAGATGTAATCATTTGAATGCAGAGTTCCAAAGAATAGCAAGGAGACATAAGAAAGCCTTCCTCAGTGATCAATGTGAAGAAATAGAGGAAAACAATAGGAAAGACTAGAGATCACTTCAAGAAAATTAGAGACACCAAGGGAACATTTCATGCAAAGATGGGCTCGATAAAGGACAGAAATGGTATGGACCTAACAGAAGCAGAAGATATTAAGAAAAGGTGGCAAGAATACACAGAACTACACAAAAAAGATCTTCACGATCAGATAATCCTGATGATATGATTAATCACCTAGAGCCAGACACCCTGGAATGTGAAGTCAAGTTGGCCTTAGGAAGCATCACTATGAACAAAGCTAGTGGAGGTGATGGAATTCCAGCTGAGCTACTTCAAATCCTAAAACATGATGCTGTGAAAGTGCTACACTCAATATGCCAGCAAATTTGGAAAACTCAGCAGTGGCCACAGGACTGGAAAAGTCAGTTTTCATTCCAATCTCAAAGAAAGGCAATGCCAAAGAATGCTCAAACTACCGCACAATTGCACTCATCTCACATACTGTTAAAGTAATACACCCATGGCAGATTCATGTTGATGTATGGCAAAACCAATACAATAGTGTAAAGTAATTAGCCTCCAATTAAAATAAATATAAATATATAAATATATATATAAATATAAATATAAATAAATAAATAAATA
>SJXQ01010493.1:477115-536289 GCA_006408695.1 Aepyceros melampus
AATATAAATATAAATAAATAAATAAATATAAATAAATATATTTATATTTTAAAAAATAAATAAAGTAATACTCAAAATTCTCTAAGCCAGGCTTCAACAATACGTGGACTGTGAACTTCCAGATGTTCATGCTGGGTTTAGAAAAGGCAGAGGAACCAGAGATCAAATTGCCAACATCTGCTGGATCATCAAAAAAGAAAGAGAGTTCCAGAAAAACATCTATTTCTGCTTTATTGACTATGCCAAAGCCTTTGACTGTGTGGATCACAATAAACTGTGGTAAATTCTGAAAGAGATGGGAATACCAGACCACCTGACCTGCTTCCTGAGAAATCTGTATGCAGGTCAGGAAGCAACAGTTAGAACTGGACATGGAACAACAGACTGGTTCCAAATAAGAAAAGGAGTACATCAAAGCTGTATACTGTCACCTTGCTTATTTAACTCTATGCAGCTGGGCTTGATGAAGCACAAGCTGGAATCAAGATTGCCAGGAGAAACATCAATAACCTCAGATGTGCGCATGACACCACTTTTATGGCAGAAAGGGAAGAACTAAAGAGCCTCTTGATGAAAGTGAAAGAGGAGAGTGAAAATGTTGGCTTAGAGCTCAACATTCACAAAACAAAGATCATGGAATCCCATCATTTCATGGGAAAGAGATGGGGAAACGGTGGCTGACTTATTTTGGGGGGCTCCAAAATCACTGCAGATGGTGATTGCAGCCATGAAATTAAAAGACACTTGCTCTTTGGAAGGAAAGTTATGACCAACCTAGATAGCACATTGAAAAGCAGAGACATTACTTTGCCAACAAAGGTCTGTCTAATCAAGGCTATGGTCTTTCCAGTGGTCATGTATGGATGTGAGAGTTGGACTATAAAGAAAGCTGAGCACTGAAGAACAGATGCTCTTAAACTGTGGTGTTGGAGAAGACTCTTGAGAGTCCCTTGGACTGCAAGGAGATCCAACCAGTCTATCCTAAAAGAGATCAGTCCTGAGTGTTCATCAGGACTGATGTTGAAGCTGAAACCAATACTTTGGCCAGCTGATGCAAAGAACTGACTCATTGGAAAAGACCCTGATGCTTGGAAAGATTGAAGGCAGGAGGAGAAGCGGACATCTGAGGATGAGATGGTTGGATGGCATCCGACTCAATGGACATGAGTTTGAATGAACTGTGGGAGTTGGTAATGGACCGGGAGGCCGGGCGTGCTGCAGTTCACAGGGTCACAGACAGTCAGACAGCTGAACCTGAACTGAACTGAACCGAAGGCCAATTTGACTGCAACACTGAAAGTTCAAATTGCTGTTAAGATTTCACTGTAACGTTTACTGCAGTTCTCTTAGGAATCAAGAGTAAGTCTACAAAGTTCCTAAGAACACTTATGTAAAAGCATAAGGAAATGGGCAGGCATTAAAAATAAAATAAAATAAAATAAAAACACTTTACTTCATGCAGAGTTTTCCTCCTGAGGAGAGAGGAAGTGCAATCAGAAGTGAGCCTGTGTGGCCTCCGCAGTCATCATCTTATAAGTTTTTCAGCTTGATGTGAGGTAAATGGACCTCACAGTTTATTCCTTTTTGCTTGACTTAAATTGTGATAATGTTGGAAAGAATTAAAGTCCATGTAGTATCATGTGAATATTCACAATGAAAAAAGCTGACTATAAAAATGTGCTGTCACAGTACACACAATATTCCCTATATACTGTGTACTGATGAGGAAAAGGAAAGATACAAAGAAGTGACTTCATAAAGTAATAGAATTATGAGCCATTTGTATAGAAATTGATGAGAGAGGTGATTTGAAAGTTCAGTGATCAATAAAGGGAAAACAGAATCTGAAGAAAATGGAAACTTCTTTCACATAAAATGACAGTAATGTTCAGGAGAAATCAATTTAAACATTCAGCATATAGCCAATTTGACCTGGGTTTTTTCTTTCTCCTCTCCCCTGTCTGTATTCATTCTATCATTTTATATTCTTCCCATTAAGAAAAATTCTTTTCATATGAACACCAGGAATGAACATTTAGAGTTCTACAAGAACATATAATTCAGACCTCTAAATTTAAAACAAGGTGAAAGTACATCCACAGTTTTATATATATTATAAACACAATAACTGGCATTCAATTGAACTTCTTATTTATTATATACTCTGAATTTTATCTATTCTAACACTTGTAGGCTTAAAGCTTAAATGAGGCATGTAAAATAAGAAAGAGATTAAATAAAAGGAGAATTTCTCACTTCTGTCATAACTGTGCCATTTAAAAAAGCTCAGCTTTCTTTTCCAAAAGGACTTGATTATATGGAGATATAGGAGGCAAGGAGCAAAAACAACTAAGATTTAGAAATACTTATTTTTCCTACAGGGATTCACAGCCAGAAAGCAAAACTTGCTGAGTCTAATTGGGAAAAAGATTTTTCTTTGTTTTAATGTCAGTGTTCCTTATTTTCCAGGCCTTGGATAAATTCAAATGCAGCCATGTTTTGGTAAAATTCGGGGTAGAACTTCTCATTTATCTGCTATAGTTCTGCTGGATTTACTTCATTTTGATCAATTTCAGTCAAGTTCTCTTGAATGCTTTGAATTTGGCAAGTATTCTAAATGAGTATCTTGTCACCACTAGTTGAAGTAAATAAGCAGTTAGAGAAAAAAGCTATTTCACTGAACTGCAAAGAAATGAAATCTCAAAGACTTTGTTGGTATTCTCCTACTCTTAAAAATGCAGTTGTAATAGTACAGAAATCTTCTGAGAAGAAATTTTTATTGGTGGCTTACTTCAGATGCATACACACCAAAATGCCTTCAGAAACTGATGCCCAAGGTGCTCCCTCAGAAAACCACAAACACCATAAAATTCCATTTGGATACAATGCTACTTAACAAGGAATTCAGGTTTAATTAGGAGTTTAGAATTAATATATACACACTAGTGTACATAAAATAATCAATAAGGACCTGCTGTATAGAAAAGGGAACTATCCTCGGTATTTTGTAATAACTTACAAGGGAAAAGATTTTGAAAAGGAATATACTTTTGGTTAAGCATCTGTCTACAGTGTGGGAGACCCAGGTTCGATCTCTGGGTTGGAAAGATCCCCTGGAGAAGGTAATGGCAATCCACTCCAGTACTATTGCCTGGAAAATCCCATGGACAGAGGAGCCTGGTAGGCTACAGTCCACGGGGTCGCAAAGAGTCGGACACGACTAAGTGACTTTACTTACTTTACACCTGAAATTAACATGACACTGTACAATCAACTAATACTTCAATAAAAAATAAAATTTAGCTTAAAAAATCATATTTATGGAATCAAAATGTAAGCATTTTAAAATCAGTCTTGATACCCATGAAGTGACAGCAACTCTCCAAGGTTCATAAAATGAACTGTAAGAGAAAATTCTATTTTGTTCTGGTAATCCCATTTTTCTAAACTAAAACTGTGTCTCATGCCTAGGATGGTGCTAAGCCATGAGACCTCACCTTTCCCAGGTTTTAGTTCTCTCATGTGGCTGAGATCCTTCTTGTAAATCCTAAATCCCATTTTATTTTCCTCTACTCCATACTTCTTAATGATCAAATATTCAAAAGCAGAAATTAAGGACCCTTCATATGTAAATGCTGGATCATTTTCCTAGGGGAAAAATGTAATATTCTGTTTTTATAGAAATATCTTATTTTTCCCCACAGACCTAGGTATCAAGCCCTCCCGTTAAAGGGAAAGAGAAGTAATTTTATTATATTACAATATCTGACCGTATTATGAGACCAAAGGATAGAGTCTCACTTTGACGATCACCTAGTAATTCCCTCTAGCTGGAGAAACTCTGCATGCTGAAATCATCTTGAACTACTCAGCACAGCCCAGGGGTCACCCCACTGTTAGTGCTGAGCCTCCGTGCGCAGTCCCTCAAGTCCCCTCTCCTGCCTGCCCCTGTTCTCTGAGGCGCCAAAAGCCTTGGTGCTCAGCAGTCTTCTAGTAATATGCAGTTTCCCCTGGGAGAGGGGAGGAGTGGGAGTAGGGGTTAATAGATTCAATAGATGGGGTTATAGAGAATGGATAAACAAGATCCTACTGTATAGAACAGGAAATTATATATTCAATATCCTATGATAAATCATAAATGGAATATACGAAAAATATATATGTGTATGCATGTAACTGAATCACTTTGCTGTACAGCAGGAATTAGCAACATTGCAAACCAACTACGGTTCAAGATTTTTTTTCGTAAATATGCAGGTTTCTCAAACAGGAATTAATATACTTTAAGACGACATGCTTAAAACCCAGTGAGACAGTATAAGTGATGTCCAGGCATCATTGCTTGACAGACTTCATTGCCTCTAAGATTTCATGATCTGTATCAGATTTACTGTTTTTAAAATTTTCAGTCTATATTGATACTTAAAGCTAAGAAATTTCTACTTCTCTGACCCCAATATGTTCCATCTCCCCTGTTACATTCTGTTTATTTTTGTTCATTCTCCCTTCATGAAAACAGAAAACAGGTCCTTAATTCCTTCATAAGTCCCACTGACTAAGATTTAAATGTCTTCTTTATTTGATGCTGGATTAACTCCAAATTATCTGTATTCCTTCCAACTTGTAGCAATTACATTGGGCCAATTTTCTTTTCCTTTAATTTTTGAGAGGCAACGAGAACCAGATCTTTAGAGGGAGCACAGCAGGTTTCATATAGTTTTATTACTTGGGTCTAATCATTTTAAACATGTTACCAAGAAATACTTTCTGCATGAAAAGTATTACATTTTTTTTTAACAAAATTTGATACATATTTCTTTTCATATAAAATGGGAAAGGGAATTAGCATTTACCAAACTTCATCTGTGTGCCAACTGTCAGATGGTGATATCTCACGGAATTTTCTTGATTTTTACTGTGGTGTTATTAGTCCCACTTCTCACGTAGAGAAATATGAGGCTCAAAGAAGAAACAGACTAACAGTGCTTAAAACACACTATCCTCTAACTCTAAACCTCAACTACCTTTTAGTATACCATTATGAGTTGAAGTAATATATAGCATCATAATTGATATTCCATGATTTTACTGTTTCAGTTATTACATTTCACATTTATTAAAATTTACACAAAGACATTTGTCTTAATGAAAAATCAAATTATATTGACATATAAGCAGCCAAAATAACTGCTCTATGAGGAAAATTAATCCAAATCTATTAACATCTAGAAAGATAAAACTCGGGTGTTGCTTTAGAACAGCAATCAAATAATCATTATGTTTCAGCCATTTCAGAAAGTTATTTTCCGTTATTGTCTATTAATTGTGATTCTGATTAGTTGTGTTAACAAGACATTTTCTCTTTATGCTTTGCATTTTTTCCAAGAAACCTATTTTGTTTTATACCATAGTTGGACTTTTGCCTAGAGAATCACAAAATCACTCAAAATGAACACCATCTCATCTTTCTGAAGGAAAACACTTCTGTCTGACGCCAGCCTCATGGCACTTCCCTAATATTTTCTCAGCCGTAGTGTTAACATCTGCTGTTGTAAAATCTTTGGTTTTGGTTGGGGTAGACTGGGGTGAGGACCGGAGCCAAGATCACTTTTTACATTAAACATTATGTAATCATGCCACATGTCCAGTTACAAAGATGACTGAAACTTTACAAAACAGTCTACTTCTTTAAGCTCATCTTAATCATTTTCACATTTGTATTTTTGCAATTTACCTAAGATTCTCACCCAAACAACCCTTAAGTAAAGCAATTGACACCCTTCTCACGATTTAGGAGCCAGGAGGTGAACATGCTTTTGATGCCTCCTTCTTTGCACTGTTGAAGCCGAGATAGCTCTTCAGCTCTTCTCCTAGAAATGCATGCAACTCTTAGACCACTTACAAGCTCTCCACCTCCCCCCCATTTCACTATTTAGATGGCTGCTCAGAGACAATCAGAAAAAGTGCCAAAGAACATATTGCCCCAAAATAGCTTCCCCAAACTCTGGACTGTATTCCCCCCTCTCCTGACTCCTCCACATTATCCTATATGCACAAGAGGAGGTAGCGAGAATGGGAAAAAAAGGAAACTAAGGCACAAGGCAGCATCATATGCTTCAGGAAGGACCAAGGGTGCTTTACGATCCCTGGGCTCAAAGCTGCGGCTGACCCAAGTCATCATACACACGGTCACTTACTGCCCCTTGTCCAATGTCCATAAAATGCATTCCTGGTTTTGTTCTAGTTGTCTCAATGCATGGCAGAACTTCTAAGACCACTGATTAAAGAAATGACTTAGTGCAATCAAAGGCCTCTTTTAAGTCAGTGAGCTACCCTTCTGAGATTAATGGGATGCTTTTTCAGTAGGAGATAGCACTCTCCATTCCTTTTTTCCCCCCTCAAGATACTTCTTCTGATGATCTGTCTTGTGTTCAGTGCTATATTTTCTTCCTTTTTGTCCATCAATATTTAATTTAAACATCTTTTTCAGAGATAGTAGTTTGACCTTAGTCAAAAAGATTTACCCACATCAGTTCACAGATTTCTCCAATTTTTAAATTTCATTTGAAATTATTAAGATGAACTTCAAATATAAAATGTATATTGCTTGAAAGACCTCAAGGTGTTAAGCAATGGATCTAGTATCCTTTTCCAAAGAATCATCAAAGGCCACTGTCTAGTGAGATAATTCTATTTCTTCCAGGCAGTATCTGGACTTAGTGACCCTCCAAGGGTATATGTTAACATTGCAATATTTGCACAGCAACTAGGATCTTGACTTTGATGGTTACACATAAGCAAAACACTGCAGGGGGTGGGGAACACAGCCATCCCTTCCATTAAGTTCCATAGTTTTCAATCTCTAAAGAAAATCCTCTAGCTATTTCACTATTTTACTAAATCATAATGTCAGCTAATTTTCAATTCTAGTCAAAATCATCAATAGAAAACTATAGGCTCCTAACTTTATTTTCTTGAAAATAATGAGCAAAGCCAGAAGAAAATAAAGGTTTTCTATAAATGAATATGACATTCAGTTCAGTTCAGTCACTCAGTCGTGTCCGACTCTTTGCGACCCCATGAATGACAGCACGCCAGGCCTCCCTGTCCATCACCAACTCCTGGAGTTCACTCAGACTTAATGTCCATTGAGTCTGTGATGCCATCCAGCCATCTCATCCTCTGTCATCCCCTTCTCCTCTTGCCCCCAGTCCCTCCCAGCATCAGGGTCTTTTTAAATGAGTCAACTCTTCGCATGAGGTGGCCAAAGTACTGGAGCTTCATCTTCAGCATCATTCCTTCCAAAGAAATCCCAGAGTTGATCTCCTTCAGAATGGACTGGTTGGATCTCCTGGCACTCCAAGGAACTCTCAAGAGTCTTCTCCAACAACCCAGTTCAAAAGCATCAATTCTTTGGCGCTCAGCCTTCTTCACAGTCCAACTCTCACATCCATACACGACCACAGGAAAAACCATAGCCTTGACTAGACGGACCTTAGTCGGCAAAGTAATGTCTCTGCTTTTGAATATACTATCTAGGTTGGTCATAACTTTTCTTCCAAGGAGTAAGTGTCTTTTATTTCATGGCTGCAGTCACCATCTGCAGTGATTTGGGAGCCCAAAAAAATAAAGTCTGACACTGTTTCTACTGCTTCCCCATCTATTTCCCATGAAGTGATGGGACCAGATGCCATGATCTTTGTTTTCTGAATGTTGAGCTTTAAGCCAGCTTTTTCACTCTCCTCTTTCACTTTCATCAAGAGGATTTTTAGCTCCTCTTCACTTTCTGCCATAAGGGTGGTGTCATCTGCATATCTGAAGTTATTGATATTTCTCCTGGCAATCTTGATTCCAGCTTGTGTTTCTTCCAGTCCAGCGTTTCTCATGATGTACTCTGCATAGAAGTTAAAGAAGCAGGGTGACAATATACAGCCTTGATGTACTCCTTTTCCTATTTGGAACCAGTCTGTTGCTCCATGTCCAGTTCTAACTGTTGCTTCCTGACCTGCATACAGATTTCTCAAGAGGCAGGTTAGGTGGTCTGGTATTCCCATCTCTTTCAGAATTTTTCACAGTTTATTGTGATCCACACAGTCAAAGGGTTTGGCATAGTCAATAAAGCAGAAATAGACATTGGAATGATTTAAATAGTAAAGGACCAAAAATTATGATCCTAGCTAAGTTTAAATCCTAACATTGTTGATTGATTTGAAATAAGAATTATCAACAACTAGATTAGTACAAACAGCTCAATGTTCAAAAGACTGAGCTTGAGACTGGGTCGTGGTTTTTCCCGGAATCTTAGGACAGTCATATTATTTTGGGTACTTCAGATTTACCATCTACGAATGAGGATAATATTGCCTAAATGAAATAATAAACCCAACTGTTTTATAAATTATTCAGTGGAAACAAATGGTGTAAGATCAAAGTTTGTTCTTGGTAGAAATTCATCATTATAATTTAAATGTGTATGTAAATAATTACTGAACATAATGCTGAATTCAAGATAGCTTTTCAATCACTTACAATACTTGGCTAATTTTTAAGGAGAAAGAAAAACAGCATTCAAGAGCAAGTTGTTATTAATGCACAAGCACGTAGAATGGAGATTGAGTTCAAGCAAAATCTACCATTCTGCCAGTAGAAAGAGTAAAAAATTCTTCCACTGATTTCTTTACTGTTATATTAAAACATTTACCTCAGGAAGCGTTGGCTGGATTGACAAATTATTGAAAATGCAAAGTAGTACTGTTTATTTCCATTAATACAAATTTAATATTATCCTAACGCTGTTTGCAATATTTGAATAGCATAACCATTCGTTGGCCACTGCAATTCTGAGGGACTATTATTTATTCTCCCTCAGAGTGTGATTTATGCATTCTATTATTTACCCATGAATAGCTTGATCACTACCAAAATACTTTGCCTTTCAGTTTTTTGACAGCAATCTTGATTTTAGAATGTTACCCTGACATTCTAATATAGTGTTAAGGCAGAAAACATTGAGTATACTGAGAGTTGTATAATACATACAAAATTACTTGTTTTTCATCTTTTATCTAACCTCAATTTTAGAACTTGTTTTCTCAGCCAAGTTTTAAGCATTTAAGTTGTGAAATTTAATAGGAATTGCTGGCAAATAATACTAACTGACATTTTAAACTTTCCTTCATATTATTTACCATTCTAAGTACTCTGCATGTCATAAATGTACATATCACAAATCAGAGTTTATATAATTATTTCCTTGCTTCACCCAGCTTCCTTGTTACAGATAGTAAAACTGAAGTTCAGGAAATCTAAATAACTTGATGAAATTGATTTGGTAATTTAAGTGGCATGATTTTTGTTATATCTGATGTTGCCCAGTTATTATAATTATTATCAGTATCTTTTGACACATGATTTTCATTGATTTGGTATAAACAATTAAAAATTATTTCAGTTAAAAGAAGCCAGACAGTAACATATAAATATGTTCACAAAACTAAACTCTTCTTAGCAGTTTAGTGAATATTTGCTCATTTTTATATAGAATGCCAGAATATATAAGAGCATGAAAATTAAACCCCAATGATTTAAGTATTATCTCACTCTAAAAGAAATCACATTTCAGAACCATAGTTCAAATCCTCAGTTCTGATCTATAAAATGGAGATCTACTTACAGTATCTACTTTAGCTACTCTACAATTTGGCTTTTAGGGTCAAATCAGTTGAGGTAATATGAAAGTGTCACAAAATGTAAGAACTTTATAAATGAGAGGTTGAATGAGGAGATACTGCAGAGACTGGATATAAGAAAAGGAAAACCACATCAGCATCACTAGTACAATTTTAAGAGAAATTTTGAAGGGGATATACAACATAAAAATTATTTGGAAAAAATAATTGACAGGAAAAAATGAGCCAGTTTGCTGCTTTTTCCATAGTCTGCCTAGAATAAAAAAATAAAGGATGCTTGCACAGATTTTCTAAATAATCTAGAAAATCTGATACGTCTTTGAAGTCATAGCAGGATTTAATCTGTAATTTTTTTAAAGTGTGCATTTTACACATATATATGGAATTTAGAAAGATGGTAACGATAACCCTGTATGCGAGACAGCAAAAGAGACACAGATGTATAGAACAGTCTTTTGGACTCTGTGGGAGAAGGTAAGGGTGGGAGGATTTGGGAGAATGGCATTGAAACAGGTATATTATCATATGTAACATGAATCACCAGTCCAGGTTCAATGCGTGATACAGGGTGCTCGGGGCTAGTGCACTGGGATGACCCAGAGGGATGGGATAGGGAAGGAGGTGGGAGTGGGATGGGAGGGGGGTTCAGGATGGGGAACACCTGTACACCCATGGCAGATTCATGTCAATGTATGGCAAAAACCACCACAATATTATAAAGTAAAAATAAATAAATAAATAAAACTGAAAAAATAAATAAATAAAGAGTGCATTTTAGTTTCAACAAGGTGTCCCAGGAGCCAGGCCCTCACTATGTGTAAAAAGTATTTGAAGAAGGTTGTCTCCACCTCTGATTATACTTTCATTTATTCAGTAAGCATTTCTTAAGACTTACTACCACTTGCCATGTACCCAACCCAACTGATACTTCATAGAAGGCAAAGGAAAGGAAGATATAGTATCTCTCTTCATACAGCATCTTCATGTTGAAGAGACAAATAACAAAGATACTAGAAACCATGGATCAAGATGTGATAACGCAAGTCAGAAGGCATAAATGACTGTGGATGAGAGACAATGTAAGTGCCTCGGCATGGTGTTACTCAGGTGGTGGACGTTTGGAGGAAGTCTAATGGTGGTCATTCAGAGGAAGAAATGACTGAGTTTAACTGAGTTTAATGAGGAGCATAAAGGGAATTCTACATTCTAAGTGGAGATTTGTCAGAAACTACAAAAACCAAGATCTGTGTAGGACTTTGAGGTCACATGCTCACTGTTACAGTGCTTAAAAGCACGAGCTCTGCACAGAAGAAGAATCATAATTAAAAGAAAAAAAAAACAAATATATAACAAGTCACTATATACACGACTGACCAGCATAGGGAAACCCTGTCAAAAGCCAGAAACAGGAAACCAAGGATCACGGGACCTGTAAACTGAAAATGGAAGTTCACGTCCGAGAACCAGGAAACAAAAAGATAATGCTACAAATTGAGAATTGGACAGATAAAACTGCCATGGGGAGAAATAGATTGAGACAAACAGAGAAACAACAGTTGGAGAGGAAAATTAATAAGTGCAGTCTGCAGCAGCAGCCGTCCGTTGGATCATCAAGGAAAAAATGTCCTGTGGAGAGCTAGACAAGCAAGCGGCTTTCTTTTCACTGTTGTCTACCTGTCACTTTGTATAGTAATGAAATTAATGAACCGGACTCTTTCCTTTCATGACTGGAAAGACTCGAAAGTCCTGCCCTTCTTCGCTCATGCATGCAACCACACAGTTCTCCTGTCAGTACAATCAAATCTCTCCAAGTTACAGGGAATTCTAAAAATGCAATGTTTGCTCCTAGAATACTAAACAGGAAGTATGGGGGAGGAGGGGATCCTTCCAAGAAGCAGATAATAAAGGCAACTGTCCTTTTTGTTTGTTTCTTCTGTTATAAAAGAGCATAGGAAAGCAGAGAACATATCTTCCCATTTTTATCATAATTGTATTTCATCCTAATAATATTAAATTGCTGAGTAAAGAAACAAATAGACTCTCAACTATTGAATTATCCCAAAGTTAACAACAGGTGCCATATTCAATTCTTGGAATAATCTTTTTTCTTGGCCATCTTTGCCAAAGACAGAAAACAGATTAAAGACATGGTTGACCTAATTCAAAGCATCAAAATAAAATCAAATACTAATTGGACTGGAATCCAAGAGATGCTTATTTTGAAGCCTTTACATGCCACGGTCAAGAGGAAAGTTAGCTTCTACTAGGGGAAGAACAATCTGAGACATAATTCTTTATTAGTTTTGAACTTAGAAATCAAAACTCAAGAAAGGCATGCTGCAAATGTTACAAGATAATGGATTTCCCTTTAACCAGGAGATTGTGTTGTCCCCAGCATGATTGAAAAATGTTACAAACTTCCAAGGGCTTCAGCACTGATTAGCCCATGAACTGCTTCCACATCTGCCAACTTACCTGGCAGGCCTCCATGTTTACCAATACACTTCCTGGAGCCGGCAGACAGCAAGCTCCTGAGCTGACTCTGGAGCCTTATCTAAATCCCCTGAAAGTTGTGCAGGGGGCTTATCTCTGCCTAAAGACCCAACATGATTTTCCATGTCAAATTTCAGACAGTCCAATATCAGGAAGATATGGATGACTTGGCCTTATCATTGATAGCTGACAATTATTGCAGACATTTTATAAAATTAGTTATTTGATTAATATCTGCACAGATAAAATGGCCTTAAGTCAACTAACTTTTGGTAATGACTGAGCCTTGCTAAAGCAAGAATATCCATGACCTTAATCACTTGTCAGCAGGGACTGAATTTGTTTAGTAGCACAGTGCATTTTAAATCAATGAATAGAGATTCTGGTTAAAAAAAAAAAAAATCATCAATGTGTAGGTTGTGATTTCCTGTCTATCAAAGCAATGTATTTTACTGAAGTCTTATTTTGTGTTAAGTCTTTTAATGAACAAAGAAACTAATTTCTTATTTATTAAGTTTTAAAGTTTTTAAAATCAATTTTAAGCTAATGCTCATTAGACAAGTAGAATAAGATTGCTGTGACTATATAAAATTAGAATCTAACAAAAGGCATCATTTAATTTGGCATTTAACATGCTGATACTGTTCACAATTGCTTTACTTCTATTAATCAAATCTGCCCAACTGGACTGTAAGTTAAGTAAATTATTTCAAACTTCTTCACTGTTCCTCCAATGGGTTGAGAATTACTGCATTGAATAGACATCAAGTGGATGGATGAATGATTGAATGAGCTTCTCTTCGACGTTATTTTTTACACAATACATCCCCCTCAAAAAGCCACCGTTAGTTGAGTCCTGGCTTCCCCGGTGGCTCAGAGGGTGAAGAATCCACCTGCAAAGTGGGAGACCTAGGTTCGATCCCTGGGTTGGAAAGATCCCCCTGAGGATGACATGGCAACCCACTCCAGTATTCTTGCCTGGAGAGTCCCCATGGACAGAGGAGCCTGGCGGGCTACAGTCCACGGGGTCACAAAGAGTCGGTCTCAACTGAGAGACTAATCACAGCACAGCTGACTCCAGTCGATGACTTGGATCATTTTTACAGCATATTTATACATACACATTTCCCAGTTAGCTCTTGTCAGGGGTTCACACTGAAAAGCTAAACTGAACTATGTTAGAGGAAATGTGAAATGTGTTCTAGCAAAGGCAATTCTGAAGGTTATTGTGTTTACTTCAAGGAAATGTCTTTCCATTTACTATGATTTTTAAAAATCTAAACCTAGATTTATGTCTGTGTCTTACTGAGAGCTTTGTTTACCAAGATAGTCACTGGGTAAGAAGTTTGGTTAAAAGGAGTCTAAAACTCAAAGGAAAGGAAGGAGAAAAGAACAAAGAGAAGGAGGGAGACAGATAGGAAGGGAGGGAGTCAGGGAGGGAGAGAGGGAAGGAAAAAACTGGAATTCCCCAAATGCTATTTTCACTGTGTGACATTCACTGTGTAACTCACCTCCCTGATGCAGCCATCTTGAACGCTAGGACTTTCATCTGACCCTTCTCTAACCTGCCACCTACAGAGCCCACCTAATGCAGTGAGTTCTGTCTTTAACTCAGTATTGCCTCCTGCCTCTTATAGTTCTTTCCTGGGAGTTAGTTTTCATAAACTCCTGGCGAAAGAGGCCCATATTCTCTGTGTTTTGTTTCCCCCACCACTTCCAGCATTTATAAGCACACAGCAGGTTGCCAAGAAGACATAAGTAAAATGTTGTGCTCAGTTGTGTCCAACACTTTGTGACCCAAGGGACTATAGCCCACCAGGCTCCTCTGTGCGTGGGATTTCCCAGCCAAGACGGCTGGACCAGGTTGCCATTCCCTTAGCCCACATCTACACCAGTCAGTCAGTTCAGTCGCTCAGTCATGTCTGACTCTTTGGCCCATGGACTGCAGTGCGCCAGGCCTCCCTGTCCACCACCAACTCCCAGAGCTTACTCAAAATCATGTCCATCAAGTCGGTGATGCCACCCAACCATCTCATCCTCTGTCATCCCCTTCTCTTCCTGCCTTCAATCTTTCCCAGCATCAGGGTCTTTTCCAATGAATCAGTTCTTCGCAACAGGTGGCCAAAGTATTGTATGCATACATTGGTAAGCAGATGGTAGGCATATATTGATATGCAGATTTTGTAGGCAGATTAGTAGGCATACATTGATAGGCAGTATGCCTACGTTGGTAGGAAGATTTTTTTTTACCACTAGCACCAGAAATAAAAGGTTAAATGACCAAATAAGAATACATTCTCCCTAACTCACTAATCTTGGGTTTTATTCTGATGCTCTAGAAAAGGAGTTTTTAATTCAGAGTCCAGCAGTCCTGTTGATTACAGTTCTTGTGGAACTGTGATTTCCACAAGGGTACCACACTCTCCCAATTGTGTGGAAATTTTTAAACATACATATACATACTTTCCCATCAAGAATTCAAAGCTTTAGTCATATTCTAAAAGGAGAATACAACTCAAAGGAGGCTTACAACCACCATTCTAAAGAGTGAGACAAATAAGCTTAATACCCAGAAACCAAAGATGGATGATCTTTGAAGCCATTTCAGGCTATAATGAGAAATTCTTCATTCTGATCTTTGAGCACTGGGTTTAATCTTAAGTCATATTCTGAATCACTTCATACACTATTTCAAATTTTTCATTTAACATTCTGTCTCCAGAGGTGGTTAATGAGAATATTAATTCACATATTTTCAGAACTTTTGGCCATTTGCATTCTTTAATTCAGGAAAATCTTTGAAATGCAAGGCTTCTTTTTTTGCCAAGTTTTGAAAAATTATCCTTTTATGTTTTTAATAATTACTTATAGTCTAAAATCAAAGCTTGAAAAATATAGGTTATTTTTCTTGCTGATTAGAAGCAGAGTTATTATTTTTCTATAATATTCTGCATCTTACATCAATATATTATGATATAGAAAGATGGCTTGTATGGGGTAAACCTAGAAGTTGGCAAATTCTTCAATAAATGTAAGAATTAAGTTTTGTATAAATGATTCATAAAATGAATTACACAGACCTTAGGGCAGTGGAGAGGCACTCATATAACAAATAGAGATATAAGAAAGGTAAAAAATTCTGAAAAATATTGCTGAATTTTTACAGTGGCCATAGCAATGATATCACCTGTGTATCTTGAGGCTCTTGGCTCAGATACCAAGGACTGATGTAAATGTGTAAGCTTACATTTCTCAGAGAGGAAAATATTGTCCATCTTGTAAAAGAGATAAGTATTTAAGGTTGTTTCTTAATATGATGAATGGAAATGGAATGGAGAGAAAATGCAGAGCAGCCCTAGAAAGTGAAATCAAGGCAGAAAGACAAAACCAGTTAAGTTTTGCCCTTGATTAAAACTTGAAACCAATGAGCCAGTCCACCAAAAGTTTGCCAGCCTAGGCGATAGCAGTAGCTAACTATAAATAAAGGAGAGAATCAGAGCCAAGGGCATGGAATTGAGTAGCTGACCTACAGAAAAATGTGGGAGTATGGTGGGCCTCAGGAACTTTCCAGTCTCTCCTGCTTGAGCTCAAGAATATAGAGTGTAGTGACCATTTTTTCTAGTTCAAAATGAGGGAAATAATGTATGTAAATATTTACATACTGTAGAGGATTTGTTTCTTGTTTTGTTTTGTTTTGTTTTTTGCTTTTGTTTGTTTTTATAACAGATGGAACAAAAGGAAATAAAATTTGAGATTAAAACCTTGGTCTTACATGCAATTATATTCAATATCATGTAATAACCTGTAATAAAAAATAATTGAAAAAAGGTATATACATATACACATACACACACAGACACACATATATATCTGAATCACTTTGCTGTACACCGGAAACTGACATGATATTGTAAACCAATTATACTTCAATAGAGAAAAAATTTTAAGAAAAAGGAGCATAGGGATGTGGGTTTCATTTACTGAGCACCCTTAAGCATATAGTACTGAGCACCATTAAGCAGAAAGTACTGAGTCAGGTATTTTAGAGAAGGCAAAAAAAAAACTCTTTGGCGGTGAGAGCTCAGAATTTAGGAGAGCTTGAGCAGGCCACCTCTCAGCCATAAGGGCCTTCCCTGAAAATTAGAAAAACTCCTTTTCAGCGACTGCTCATACCGTAAGTCTGCGGCACGATGCACGTCTGATGCACGTCTGATGATCCGGGAGCATGAAGTTGACCCACACGGTTGCCATCAGTAATGCTAAAATGTTCTCTTTTATAAATATATTCTGTGCAATACCCTTTTTCATCCTTGATTTTACCATATATTAAGGAAAAGATTATTTCTTTTTCTATTGAAGAAAAGGATATTTGGAGTGTCTTTTTTTTTTAAAGTATATGTCAAGTTCCCTTAAGTAATAATTTAAGAAATTTATTTAGGGCCAAAACTCTCTGGGGTGGAGAGAATGAGACTTTTCAATTTGAGTGTTACATTTTTGTTATAGAAAGAATATTTACTAAGTTGAGTTCATCCATAAATGTACCCCTGGAGTTCTAAATTTGTCCACAGGAGTGTGTTAAGCCATGCAGTTTCCACTGAAAATATACTATATTATGTTCTGAGGACTGAACTTAGCAACTTTTAACAACTGGGAACCCAAAAGTAAGTTTCATGATTACAGAAACCTTGTTTACCACTGTATTCCAGACCTGAGAAAAAAAGTCTGACACACAGTAGATCCTCAGTAAGTAATTGTTTGATTAAATAATTACTTTTTTAAGCTGCCAATTTCTCATAAAATAACAGCCTCTCATGATAAGGGAAAATAGTTGTTTGGATTTTTTTTCTCCACTAGAAGACTTGCTAATGAAAATTTATTTCTAATGGGTTTCAAATTATTTTTATTATGTTTGAATTAAATATTTGTGTCATGAATAATCTACAAAGAGCTAAGCTTTAAGTCAGCAAGAAGTTAATTTCATGCATAGGGAGGGGTTTTTTAAATATCTTTTACACATTTTTACAGGTTTGTCTTTTATCTTTGCATCATTCATCTTTTTTGTGCCAGCCTAACAAACCACCCAGTGTATACCACATAGTCCCTATTCCCAACTAGGTGAGAGAGGGGAATTTTAGTAAATATATACAATATTTGTATCTTAAAATCTGTCAACATTCAGTGAGGCTTCTATTGAGTCTTGGGGAAAAAATTATTATTTAAATGACTAAAGAGGGAAAGAACAGCCATTTTGAAAAAGAATGAATCTTTTTTAAAAAAACATGGGGGTAAAATTGAGCAAAGCGCAATAAGTTGTCCAGTCTGATGGGACTACAGGAGGGTATAGAAGAGCAGAGAGAAAGAAAGGTGGACAGATGGACTGGGGCCAAATCACAGAGGACTATAAAAGCTATGCACAAAATAATTGAAAACTATGTATTAGAAAATTTTGTTCACAAACAAGTTCCTACTATATAGCACTATATTCAGCACCCTTTGATAAACCATAATGAAACAGAATATAAAGAATATATATCACATATATGTACAACTGGGTCACCGCTGTACGGTAGAAACTAATACAACATTGCAAATCAACTATACTTCAATAAAAAATTTAAAAAGAAAGCTTTGTTTGATAACAATGAACAGATAAAATGGAGAGAAGCGATAGCTGAAGGGATGGGAGATCAGATGGGAGGTAACGTCAGGCATTCCAACTCTAAATATATGTAAAAGAATAGAATAAAATGCATCAAGATAGAAATGACAAGACTCTCCAATCAGTTGCATATGGAAGTTAGAATTTCCACATGGTTCCAATATCCAAGAGGCAGGAAGTTATAGAGCAATGACAAAAGCCACATAGCTTGAGAACTGGTTTGAGAAGATAATAAAAGATTCATAAGGAACATTTTCTAGGCAGTTGAGAGCACAGCTCTGGAATACAGAAGCAAGCATGGTAATCAACCTAAAGTCCAAGGCATGGGAAAGGATGCATCAACAACAGGTGATGCTGTAGGACAGAATCCATTTTGTTGCTTTTTCCAGCTTCTAGAGATCATCTAACTTCCTTGGCTTGTGGTCCTTTTCTCCACAAAGAGATCTGCAAAATCAACAGCACAGAATCCTCACATATCTCTGATTCTGAAACTCTTGCCTCCCTTTCCCACTTAGAAGGAACATAAGTCCATCCAGATAACCCAGGGTAATCTCACCATCTCAGGTCACATTTGAAAAGTATTTTTTTTTTTTTTTTTGGTTGAGTAACGTATTCAGAGGTTCCAGGGAACAGAATGTGGGCATTGTTGAAGAGTCATTATTCTGGGTACCACAAAGTCTAAACATCAGAAACAGAATTGACTTTGACTAGATTGTTGTGCATCCGTTTACCTTCAGGTTAAATGATATGTGAGATTAATTCATTAACTAGAAGATGAAAATAATGTTTTTAATGGGAAGTTTTTCCATTAGTCTATTATATTCTGCTGAAAGGTCCTTAGGTTAAATGTTAAAATTCATGTTGTAAAATTCCATATAAAGATCCTTAGGTAGCAATAAAAACAAATTGACAGCTTTCTGCCAGTAGCAATATTTTGATGAGCCTATTTTTTATTGAAATGAGATTTATATTAAAGAAATCACTCTTGGAAGCATCTTATGCTGTTATTTATTTTGTCCATTTTTTCAAAAGTAAAATGTCCTATGAAGCAGGCTTTACAGCCAGACAAGCATTTTTCCTTTGTACACATTTATAATATGTGCAGTTTAAACTAATAATGATATAAAAACACATGTCAATTTCTCCCACTATTACTTTGCTTAATAATGAGCAAAATTTATGTGAAGATTATAAAATATGTGTAAAGCTGTAGCACAGCTGCTGGCCCATAAGATCTTCAATAAATTTTTGGTGTAATCCAAAATATGTTTCAGGAGATTTGGTCACTAATATTGAAACTTATTTTCATAAATACTACAAAGCAATAATACTGTGGACAGTATTTCTGACTAAACTTAACAAATTCTCAAGAGTTAGTTGCTCTACAAAACAGAAAAAGATGGACATGAAAATTCAATTCCAATAACTTCTTTTAATTTAAAATGGTGTTTTATAATTAACTCTTCCGTCCAGTTTTCAGACAGGTACATAAAATTATAGCATTAAGGCTTTCTCTTTAAGTCTATCTAAAGGTGCCAATATAGTGTGAGGAAATTTTTGCTCATTTCATATGTTTAATATAGCATATCAAAGTTAAAGCTAAGCTATTCAGAAGATCAGCTGAAAGCAAATCTAGAAGACGGCAGCACTATAAGAACCAGGGTCAAAAACAAAAGGTCTTCAATGGTTATGATTCACCTTCAAGTCACTACAGATCAGACTTCTTTCTGTAATCCTGTTCCTCTCTAACTCTTATAAATAATGTTCCTGGGCTTTCACAGGCTGTTTTCTTTTTGTGAGGTTGTCAAATGATCTCTGTCTTGCCTTGGGTAATTTACGAGAGCTTTATGTAGCTCTCTGAGAGACTCTCACACAAGTCCGACTAAGAGGATAATTTACGAGGTTCAAACTGAAGGGTCATTATTAATACTGTCTTGTCTGTAATGAATACATAGGCTCTCTCATTCATGCGTGGCAAGGTTTTAACTAGATCAAGACTTACAGGTTTTTAAATGAAGTACTGTGAATGATATTGGTTATATAAGGTTGACTGGGCTTCCACAGGCTGTTTTCTTTTTGTGAGGTTGTCAAATGATCTCTGTCTTGCCTTGGGTAATTTAAGAGAGCTTTATGTAGCTCTCTGAGAGACTCTCACACAAGTCCGACTAAGAGGATAATTTACGAGGTTCAAACTGAAGGGTCATTATTAATACTGTCTTGTCTGTAATGAATACATAGGCTCTCTCATTCATGCGTGGCAAGGTTTTAACTAGATCAAGACTTACAGGTTTTTAAATGAAGTACTGTGAATGATATTGGTTATATAAGGTTGCTTTATGTTTTTTTAAAAAATATGATTTCTTAATGAAATTAGAGAACTCTAAGAAAATATGTCTTACAAAAAACTGTGGAAAATTCTTAGAGAGACAGGAATACCAGACCACCTGACCTGCCTCTTGAGAAACCTGTATGCAGGTCAGGAGGCAACAGTTAGAACTGGACATGGAACAACAGACTGGTTCCAAATAGGAAAAGGAGTACGTCAAGGCTGTATATTGTCACCCTGCTTATTTAATTTATATGCAGCGTTTCATGAGAAATGCTGGGCTGGATGAAGCACAATGATTGCTTAATGAAATTAGAGAACTCTAAGAAAATATGTCTTACAAAAAACTGTGGAAAATTCTTAGAGAGATAGGAATACCAGACCACCTGACCTGCCTCTTGAGAAACCTATATGCAGGTCAGGAGGCAACAGTTAGAACTGGACATGGAACAACAGACTGGTTCCAAATAGGAAAAGGAGTACGTCAAGGCTGTATATTGTCACCCTGCTTATTTAACTTACATGCAGCGTTTCATGAGAAATGCTGGGCTGGATGAAGCACAAGCTGGAATCTAGATTGCCGGGAAAAATATCAATAACCTCAGATATGCAGATGACACCAGCCTTATGGCAGAAAGGGAAGAACTAAAGAGCCTCTTGATGAAAGTGAAAGAGGGGAGTGAAAAAGGTGGCTTAAAACTCAACATTCAGAAAATGAAGATCATGGCATCCGGTCCCATCCATCACTTCATGGCAAATAGATGGGGAAACAATGGAAACAGTGACAGCCTTTATTTTGGGGGGCTCTAAAATCACTTCAGATGGTGACTGCAGCCATGAAATTAAAAGACACATGCTTCTTGGAAGAAAAGTTATGACCAACCTAGACAGCATATTAAAAGCAGAGACATTACTTTGCCAACAAAGGTCCATCTAGTCAAAGCTATGGTTTTTCCAATAGTCATGTATAGATGTGAGAGTTGGACTATAAAGAAAGCTGAGTGCCAAAGAATTGGTGCTTTTGAATTGTGGTGTTGGAGAAGATTCAAGCTTTTATTTTGGGGGGCTCTAAAATCACTGCAGATGGTGACTGCAGCCATGAAATTAAAAGAAACATGCTTCTTGGAAGAAAAGTTATGACCAACCTAGACAGCACATTAAAAGCAGAGACATTACTTTGCCAACAAAGGTCCATCTAGTCAAAGCTATGGTTTTTCCAGTAGTCATGTATAGATGTGAGAGTTGGACTATAAAGAAAGCTGAGTGCCAAAGAATTGGTGCTTTTGAATTGTGGTGTTGGAGAAGATTCTTGAGGGTTCCTTGGACTGCAAGGAGATCCAACCAGTCCATCCTAAAGGAAATGAGTTCTGTATATTCATTGGAAAGACTGATGCTGAAGCTGAAACTCCAATAGTTTGGCCGCCTGATGCGAACAGACCCTGATGCTGGGAAAGATTGAAGGCGGGAGGAAAAGGGGACGACCGAGGATGAGATGGTTGGATGGCATCACTGACTCAATGAACATGAGTTTGAGTAAACTTGGGGAGTTGGTGATGGACAGGGAAGCCTAGCGCACTGCAGTCCATGGGGTCACAAAGAGGTGGACACGACTGAGCGACTGAACTGAAGGGCCCATCTGTAACTTTCACACAAATCTTTCTTTGGCTGAAAACACAATTTCAGCAGTTACGGTTTTAGACATCCGTAGGGTATAACATCTAGTCATCTTTCATAAGCTAGAATAATATGCAGAGTAAATCTTTTCCACTATGAAGCTAAGTGCAAAAGGAGCCAAGTGAGTGAATTTTCTCAGTATGAAGAAAAGTTAATTTGTAAGTGTTTTTACATTATCGAAGTACTCCTGACTTGTGTTCAACAATCATTAATACTAATGATGTTTACGTAACTAGAAGAAAATAGCACTTTTCCTTACCATTTCAGTACCCAATGTCTCTTTTTTTTATTACAACAGACAAATCTAATTACTACTTTTCTGATTAAGCTCAATGGATAAATAATTACTTTCTAGGCCAACTGAAATCCTCCCTGTTTCCATGAGAACTGATTTTTTGTAAGCACATATGTAGGGGATAACAAATGAGAAAACGGAGCTACTTTTAGTAGTCGGGCAACTTGTAATAGAAAAAAATGTTTGCATATCTTTATTTGCATATGCTTTATTAGGTAGATCTGTAAATCCGAAGTCTATGCTCTTATCTAAAACCTCTCTCTTCCTTCTCCCATTTTCTTACCTAAATCCTATCAGTCGTTCACCCCCATTTTCATATGTGCATGTTCTATGTTCCCACATGCATTCTGAGCTCTGTCACCCACAATACTTAGCCTCGTGCCTTGAATTTTTTTTAAAAAATGGCTAATATTCATTGAATTTTTGCTATGTGCTGGATGCCATTCTAAGACTATTAGTCTATTAACTCAGCCTTGAAGGGAGATAAAATGGGAACCATTATTATCTTCACGTTATAGAGAGGCAAACAGAAATCCATAACAGTTAAACAGCCTGGCCAGTCACACAGCCTGTAAGCAGCCAAGCCTGAATCTAAGCCTGGCTTTACAAACACTGCCCTGCCCCCTGCACGGGCAAATCTCCCCATGGTCTACTTTCAGAGCACCAAGTCCTTCTTCCTAACCTTCGCTACTGCTAGGATTTTACATTTGCTTTTCTGTTTTTTTTATTATTATTAATGTCTACATCTTCCACTGTGCCCAGAACATGTTACTAGAACCTGTAGTATTTAATAGATAAGTAACTACAGCAGCTAATATTTATTAAGTTTTTGCCATGTGCCAAGCACCACATCTTAATCTTCAGAAAGACTATCAGTTGTCTGTTTTATACATGACACCAACCATATACACATGTCTATCCTAATCTTCCAGTTCCTCCCACCTCTCTCCTTTCCCCCTTGGCATCCATGCATTTGTTCTCTACATCTGTTTCTCTATTTCTGCTTTCCAGAAATGATCATTTATACCATTTTCTAGATTCCACTATTTGCATTAATATAGAATATTTGCTCTTCTCGTTTACTTCACTCTGTATGACACTCTCTAGTTCCATCCACATCTCTACAAATGACCCAATTTAATTCCTTTTTATGGTCGAGTAATATTCCATTGTTTATATATACCAGATCTTAGAGATGAAGACACTGAGACAGAGAGAGGTTAGGAACTTGCCCAAGGTCACACAAGTAGTAAGTAAGGGAGCCAGGGTTTAAATTCAAAGGCCAAACTCCAGAGATATGCTCTGAAAAAATGCAGGAATGGATCAATAAAAATCTAGCCTGGAGGGGCAGGGAAAGCTGTAGAAAGGAGATGACATCTGACATGTCTGGAAGGGTGAGAAGGAAAAGATAGATACGCTATAGGCTGAGGAAACACAGATAAAGCAATGTACAGCAGTGTGCCTGGAGCTCACTAACAGATGGGCGAGTGAGTAGCTCTACAGCAAGTGAATTTAAAGGTCTTGCCTACGTAAATGCTTATTAATAGTCTCTGCACATTTTTTTTTCTTTCAGTGCCACCATGGGCCTTAATTGCCATAGCCATAGTTGCGGTCCTTTTAGTCCTGACCTGCTGCTTTTGTATCTGTAAGAAATGCTTGTTCAAAAAGAAAAACAAGAAGAAGGGGAAGGAAAAGGGAGGGAAGAATGCCATTAATATGAAAGATGTGAAAGACTTGGGGAAGACCATGAAAGACCAGGTAACGTATTTTCCTTCCATATTTCTTCTTATATTATTTTATTAAAAATTTAAGAAGAGACAGCTGATCCTTTCATGCCAAATGAAGACATAAATGATGTCCAGACACTTGCCAGTGTGGTAGAAATGTTTTGCAATCCTTTCGGTCATTGCTCAACCTCCCAAGTACAATGGAAACAAGCAGTAGTTTTCCTAAGCATATACAGTTCCACCCTCCTTGAAAGTAATTTGTTCTTCTCAGTCTATAGAATTCTCTAGGCAATAATACTAAAGTGGGCAGCCATTCCCTTCTCCAGGGGAATCTTCCTGCCCAGGGATTGAACCTCCATCTCCTGCATTGAAGCCAGATTTTTTACCACCTGAGCCACCAGGGAAGTGGGTTCAATCCCTGGGTTAGGAAGATCCCAAACCACTCCAGTATTCTTGCCTGGGGAAATCTCATGATCAGAGGAGCCTGGTGGGCTACAGTCCATGGGGTCACTACAGTCAGAGATAACTTTGGAACTAAACCTCCAAACCACCACCACCAGGCATATAAACCGAGAAAGGGCATCCATGACTGTCAGGGCCATCTTGATAGGCCCAGCATACTGAAATGATACCTAAATATTCTTACTACATCTATTTAACCCATTATAAGTGAGTCTAGATTTTGAGAAACAGAATAAAGAGTATCTGTTCCCTCTCTTGGGCAGGACATCTTTTTAACATTATCACTGTTCATAATCACCATTAAATACTGAGTCTTATTTATTTATTAATTTATTATTTATCACACGTGATGAAAGCTACCATCCCTATGCAGTCATCCAGCTCAGTGATGAGTTTAGGAACAATGAGTTACACAAGAGAAGGAAGAGGATGAGCAGATGGATCTAAAGAGCAGGGTAGAATTTCAAGGCAAAACCCTTATTCTTCCACTCAAGGACAGTTATAGCCATAACGCAGGTTATAAAATCCATCTGCCTGAGTTATCTTCCCAAGGCTAACGACTGCTCCTTGACACCTGCGGTCCCCAGCCTTTCTGGCACCAGAGGACCGTTTTGTGGAAGACAAGTTTTCTGTGGATGGGGATGAGGGGATGAGGAGGGTTCAGGCAGTACTGTGAGCAATGTGGAGCAGCAGATGAAGCTTTGCTCAGTAGCCCCTCACCTCCTGCTCTGCGGCCTGGTCAGTGGCCCAGGGCTGGGGAGCCTGCTTTCCACCATTGTCTATGTTTCCTAGACTAGATGATTTGGTTGAGAATAAAGTCTACTATTAACAGTTATTATAATTAAATGCCCCTTCACTTCTTTTTTGGAATCATATTCATTTTGGAATATTTCTAAAGACACTTATTTCATATAAAAAGTAAACATAAAGATTTTTCAAAGATAATATTTCAAGTTACCACTGTTTCTTTTCAAATAAATCAAAATTTCTCTTTATTCCCTAATTGCAACATATATAAGCGAGTGAAGTCGCTCAGTCGTGTCTGACTCTTTGCGACCCCATGGACAGAGAAGTCCATGGGATTCTCCAGGCAAGAGTACCGGAGTGGATTGCCATTCCCTTCTCCAGGGGATCTTCCCGACCCAGGGATCGAACCCGGGTCTCCTGCATTATAGACAGACGCTTTACCGTCTGAGCAGTTTTATAAATTCTCCTATAGTATTACTATTAATTATACTCTTAAATATGTGTATCTCCTTAAGAATAATTTGGTTAAGGAGGGCCTTTTTAGTACATTTTCATAGTTCTCCACACAGTCAGGACACTAATCCCTCCCCCCCACTTGAGTTTTAAACACTTTTCTCAAAGACACAGTAATGACTCTTGAAAACGATTTCACAAAGGCTCATTTTCGAACTTTTGCTTGGTTTCAGAGCTACAGAATGAACACAATACTTGCATTCCCATTCAGAGAGCTTCATTCTGAGCTCAGTATCAAAGGTTAGGTTTCTCTCAAAGTTCCTAACCACAGCCAGAGGAGCCCAGGCGCCAATGTTCAACCACAGAGGTCTAAGAAGGATTTTTCTTTCTGGCTAATTTGTTACATAGAAACTGAAGTTTTAAATCATGTCTTGCTTATTTCATCATTTTGTGTAACCAGCAGGACTTGATAGATTTCTTTAGACAACATATTTGGGAGATAAAATGTAGTAAAAATCTTCTAGATGGACATGCATGGTCTGAATAATTTGTATGTGAGTTTTATCTGTATCTATGAAACAAACTGGAAATATAATACTATCATTTTCATATCTTCAATAAAATTCAAATGTGGTTTTCATGTATGCTAGAATTAACAGTTAAAAGCACTAAATAATGTTAAATGATTACTACAGCCTTTCTTCCTAGAACAATAAATTTGATTTTTCTTTGTGAAATTTGTTCTGTAGGATGTAAGACTGTAATTTATAGCATAGTAGCAGTGTTTATTACCCCTGTTATGACATGGATAAATGACCAAGATCTCAAAAACAGTAAATACAGAGAACTGATGGTTAATTTTTCATTGCTCACCAAGTCTTTTGGATGAGAGGGGAAGAGAAACAAGTCAAATAAGAAAATACCAGGAAGTCATTGATAGTTTATAGCAGTCTACTATTACAATATAGCATTTAGAATTTCAACAACTCAAAAGGTGTTTTTTAATCATTTTAAGTAGGTCATTTTGTCTACTAGGATTTTATAGGTTTTAACTTATGACCAATAAAATGTACAAAGAAAATATAATTTGAGCAAGTGAAAATAGGCCCCATTGGTAAACAGTTATATAATAATAGCTTATGCTACTTTTTAAGGAGGTAAAAGTAACCAATCAATTTCTATTATTTTTTAAAAGAAAAGATAAAGCATCAGAACAAAATGTACAGATTTTAAGATGCTATGTCACATGGTGATCATCTGATCATCCAAGTTCAAAATAGCATAAACAAGGTTAAATTATTCTTTACTTACATTTTCAAGCAATTTTAGACAAAATACTGACATAAATATGAGGAAAGCAATAGTGATAACGCATGGCTCTTCATATCTAGAAAGTAGACAGGTGTAAGAGGCATGTTAGATATGCTTTCCTAAGATACCTAAGTTCTAGAAGAAATCAGTAAGTTTTTACCATTTCATTCCAAATAAGAACTCATATAAATTCAAAGCTCAATAATTATGACTATGTCTCTATGATAAGATTTTATAACCAAGGAAGAATTTTTAAAATTCTGCAATGACAACAAAATGGTGATGATAGATAGTATTTTTATACAGCAAAGGATATATATGTAAAGGTTTTTAATGGTTTATAACCTAAAAGCACTAAAAATCTAGAGGCACAATATCAGCTTGCAAAGTCAGAGGTCTGGAGAGGTCATTTCTCCATGGTTTTTACTAATGGTGTGGATATTTAAATTTTTATTTCTTCCTTCTATGTCCTCCCTATCTGTGTTGTGTCTCATGACTGTTCGGGACTGTCCCTTGCGGTAGGTTTCCTCTCCTATTAGACACCCTTAAGTCAATGCTCAGATACATTTAGTGGCCTGGCAGCTGGGGCTCCACAGCTGAGGGTGTACCATTCTGACACACATCAAAAGGCTGAACTAAATTGATTTTTCTTTTAAGATAAAGGATTTTCATTTTAAACATTACTAACTGATTAAAGAGAATAGTATTAGAAAGCTCACGTTTTAATCGATGGGCACAGAAAGAAAATTCAGTGTCTTATGCTCCATTCTTTGGAGTGCCTTATCAATTCCAAGTCTGAACAGTTTAACTCAGCATGGACAAAGCACCTTCTGACAGCTTATCCAAGTACAACTAAGGACCTTATGAATGTTGAGTCAAGCCAGAAGCATATGCACTAAATGTTTGCAATTTAAAACAAAGTCTTTTTCCCAACACAGTTTTTTCTAGTACAGTTTATCAAACTCTGAGAACTTCTGGGCTTGCATGCCTTTTCCTCTGTATTTTATTAGGGGTTGGGAGTAGGGGCTAATTGCTCTTTAGATATTATAATAGCTACTGATTTAATAGGTCTGAATTTAACGTAAAGGTACAGAAAATGTCTTGCTTAAGCTCAGCCTTTGGCACAAGAATAGACTTAATCACATCAGAGATGAACAGTGACACTGAGAAATTATCAAAAATTTAGCCCTATTTCACGCAGAATAATTGCAGAGATGGTCTTGCACCTTTTATTAGGGTAAAAACCACTTAGGGAAAAAGAGATTTAATATCTCAACCCTTTCAAATTACACTGAGCTGAAATATGATATGTAAATTGTCAGTTCTGAAAGAGAATTTGAAAAAATATTTTAATCCATGAATTTTTTTATGTTTATGGTGGAATAGTGTGAAGGTTTTTTTCAGGCAAAAATTTGCATTAAGTAGTTTGCCATTCAAAAAATTAAAATCTTACAAAAGCAAATTACCTACATTGCCATTTCCCAAACACACCTTTTCACAGTGTTAAAGACCTATACACAGCTGAGGTTTTGAAAAGGCAATGTGGATTCACTGCTTCAAGTCCTCCAATTAAACTCAGTAGTCTTTTCTTGTCACTTTACTATTATTTTTCTATTAGCAACACCTTCAAGCTAAAAGATGAATATTTAAATAATTATGTTGTTCTCCTGCCTTGGGCTATTGGTAAATCAACATTTTACTATTCAAGGAGACAATGAAGTATAAACTTCCAAATAGAATGGGGTATGGCTAACCAGTTCTGAGAGGTTTCTGCACAGATGTAATAATGGCAATTTTCCAAAGTCATTGTAGGCTCCTGAAATTTTTCAGGAAGCACAAAATGGGAAGCATCTCTGACTACAGTTCAGCTCTCTGTTTATGCGATCTTCCCACCCAAATGAGTTCCAGTAAAATGATGCCAAGTCTGATTTTTAGGATCAAATTAGAGTTAGATAAGTAGAGCCAAATTGCAAAGTCTTGTCAGCTTGGAGACTGAGGCTGCCGTTTTGAGGCATCACTGCAGGTCTCTGTATAAATGGATAAGTGAACAGAAACCTTTCTCTGAGCAGAGAAAAAAGACTATGTAATCTGGGTGAGAGGGAGGAGATTGGTGGTAGACCTGTAGTCTAGTGACTCTGAAGCCTTTCTGAAGCCTGGTTATACTTCTTGCATTTGAGTTCTACAAGAGTTCTCAGATATAATTTGATCACTGACAAGAGTTTAGATTTTTTTTTACATTGTCAGAGATATTAAGCAGCGCACCACTCATATGTCTTATCTGCAATTTTGTTAGATTTTTCAGTAACACACACACACACACACACAAGGCAATGAAAATGCCATAACCGAAACCTAGGAGAGAATACTTGCCATATATAACAGCAGAAAGATTGAGTCTGTACAAATATCTAAGTGGCAAACAACAGAGCAGAAAAATTAGCAAAGGGTATGTTATACAAGCAATCCCCAGAAGAAAAATACAAATGGTTCATGTAAAGATTTTTAAAGTTTTCAACCTCAATAGTGTTCAGGAAAATGTAACACTGTATCATTTTTCACTTCAAATAATAACTACTTATGGATTTCTAATTATCTTTTCTAATTCTTTAAAGCAGCGAGAATGCACACTCATAGAAACAGAACTTCTACTATTTATAATCTTTACAGCCTATGACTTTTTGAGTAAAATTTTTACACATATTAGGAAAATACACTATATTTTTTTAAATAAAGGGAACATATGCATGAATTTTATGAAATTATGAGCTTTCTAGTATTTCCATTTACATCATACTTAAGTTTTAGGTTATAAGGAACATTCAACTGGTCCAAACTTAGTTTTGAGAATTTTATGCCATGATTTTTTCTTGTTACCACAAAATTAGTTTTTATACAAAGTTCAGTTTGACAAAATTGCAAACATAATTCCTTTTACCTTTTGGTATCAAATAGACCCATAAATCAATTTAATTCAGCCTAGCTTTCTTTGGAGCTGTTATAAAAATAAAACAGTAAACTTAAACTGGAACTGGAGTAGATTTTTCTCTAAACATGCATTTGCTGGTGGCATGTTTCTTTTTTCCTCTTTTTCCATAACCATTGTAAATGTATATGCAAGACATAGGAAATTATGATTTTTCTGAGAATAACTTAGTCTACTATCTTTTTCATAGGAAGCAAGGCAAGAAAAGGCCACACATTTCATATAAATTACTCCACTGCATGTAACAAGGGTGTTTTACATGGTGCTTAGCGTAGATCTCTTTAAACTACATGAATGTGAAAACTGGCCTGGTTAATAGCATGTTTATCACACCTTAGAAAGAAGCGATTTTATCAGAGTCAAATATAATACCAAGTTGACATTTTCTTTGCAACAACTTTACATTTTTTGCTTGCAATATTCTGAGGGGCTTTTTCCATTGCTTCCATGTTGCTTGCTGACTGGGGGAAAATTCCTTGCACAAATGGAATTTTTAAAAATATGTCAGTAGCAGAGTGAATGTGTGTCAGACAAATGGAGATTCCCGCATCTCAGTGCTTGCTTCTGACAGCGAGGAAGTATTAACCACAGGCCCAGGGTCATTTGGGTTCGATGAAAATTCACTTGAATTCACATATGATCCCCTCTCTCTTGCGTATAGGCCCTGAAGGATGATGATGCTGAAACCGGATTGACTGATGGTGAAGAGAAAGAAGAACCCAAAGAAGAGGAGAAACTGGGAAAACTTCAATACTCACTGGATTATGACTTCCAGAATAACCAGGTCCGAGGGGGAAAATGTCTTGTAATTCCATTACATTTTCTGAAATACCAACCAGAAATTGAAACAAGATACTTCTTAAAACATTTCATTTGCTACAAGGAGAAAATGCAATTATCGAAGCTATTGATGAAATAATTTCTAAGTACAGGTGGTCCCCCACTTGCTAATTTAACTTATGGTAATTAGAATCCACAGCGTTCAGCTGATTACATCTACTATGGCACTTTCAGCAGGCAGGCAGAATACAAATCACCTTGAAGCCATCTGACTGATTCTGAGAGTTCCTAGGCATAGATCCCTCAGCCTGAGCTATAATGATCTTCTTCGGAATTCATGGATTTAGCTCCAAATGGGGCAAGTTAGACCATCAATTAAGCCAAAGTTTTGAAAAAAAAATTTAACTGCCTGATAAGGAATCAAGGATTTAAAAATCAGCTTTCCATGAGTTTCATTTCCTTCTATGACACTGGGTAGAACTCCTGGCACAAATGAGTTAACAGCTCTAGAAAAGTAGAAAGACCAGCTAATTGACTTCTAGTGCCTTTGCATGCATCCTCAAAAGTAACAACGAAATTAAAGTGAAGTGAAAGTGAAGTCGCTCAGTTATGTCCGACTCTTTGCCACCCTATGGACTGTAGCCTACCAGGTTCCTCTGTCCATGGGATTTTCCAGGCAAGAGTACTGGAGTGGGGTGCCATTGCCTTCTCCAGGAGATCTTCCTAACCCCAGGATTGAACCCAGGTCTCCCGCATGTAGGCCGATGCTTTACCATCTGAGCCACCATAAAAGTTGTGTCAAAAACAGACCTTCCGGCTTTAAAAGTTGTAAAGTGCCACCAAGATGAATGATAATATTAGCTTCTGCTGCTGCTGCTGCTGCTGCTGCTAAGTCGCTTCAGTCGTGTCCGACTCTGTGTGAGCCCATAGACGGCAGCCCACGAGGCTCCCCCGTCCCTGGGATTCTCCAGGCAAGAGCACTGGAGTTGGGGATATTAGCTAGTTTTTATTAACTCCCTGTTTTCATGGTACTCCAAAGATAAATGTTTAAAAAGAAAAATTTCTTTACCTAAAAAGACCTTCTAGGATCCATGACTTTGATGATGATGATATTCCTTTACCTTCTAAACTGTTCAAGAAATTTTAAAAGTTAGATAAGAATTAGCTGAGTTAGAGATCAGGTTCTTAAGAATCTTTAAGACACAGTTCTTTTTCAACCAGGGTAGCTTTAAATCTCTCCAGTTTGTTTTAAATCTCTCTGGTTTGATCAGTTCACTGATCTTTCAGGGTGGAAAGAACTTGATAGATGTAAATACAGTTACTACCTAACTGTAGCGTGTGTTAATTATGTCCAATTTGATGAGAAGTAAATGATAAATAAATCAAACACCAAAAGTAGTTACCAAAGTTACTTTGGTAACTAATGCCCAAAGTCAGTAATACTGTGAGCTCTAAGTAATGGCAGAAATTCTGGGCTTTATTTAGTTCAGATAACATCTTTACTTTTTGAAGTGTTCAGAGGATTCCTTACAAAGAATGTACTGATATGCCTGGTCGTATTATAAATAATTGCATTTAATTAGCTTCATTACAGTCCTAGTTCGTTATTTTATCTTACTTTCGAGAAAGCTGCATGTTGGTTACAGGTACAGCCTTGTAAGTATGAATTTATACAGAATTATAGGTATAATATTTCTACTTAAGTAAATATGGCATTTTAGGTTATTTTTATCATTTATACCATGATTTGATTATCAGGGGTTGGTTAAGAGCAAAACTCCTTTTATTTATAAATTCTAGGGAAGGTCAAGGTCAGCAAATGTTATCTTAACACAAAACATCTTTTGCAGAAATATAGACAGCTTCCCTTGTGATTCAGCTGGAAAAGAATCTGCCTGCAATGTGGGACACCTGGGTTCAATCCTAGGGTTAGGAAGATCCCCTGGAGAAGGGAATGGCTACCCATTCCAGTATTCTGACCTAGAGAATTCCATGGACTGTATAGTCCATGGGGTCGCAAAGAGTCGGACACAACTGAGCGACTTTCACTCACTCATTCTCACTCAAACTGCTTTTATATATGTATCCAACATTTTTCTACTAATTAATTCTACTCTCATATTTTTCAATACAAATCTAGGGGTACCTCATCCTGGTTAGTCATAATTTTGAAACTCCTACATTGGTTTTGAGTATTATAAGTAACATTTTATAAAGTAGTATTTTTAAGAATATAGCACTGAAAAAAAAAGAATATAGAATTGAATTTTTTTTACTCAAACATGATGCAAATGTATTTATTCTTCTCTTTCTAGCAAACACATTTTAGGAGCTATTTCATTCTGAGCATCTATAATATTCTACCTGATAAAATTTAATATTCTGCATTTATTTTTCTGAATGTTCTCAGCTAATCTGATTTATAAAATGATTCCTGTGAGTCATGGAACATAAAGTCTGAGGATTTTTGTAGATAAGGCTGTAATCAAATATACACACTTGCTTACCAAAACTAAAAGACAATCCTTAAAGTCCCCTAAGAAGCTTTCATGGTAGAGAAAAATGTGATGTTTATCTCTCAAGCAGAAACCAGAGGGGAGTTGGAAGAAGTAATTCCACTTCTTATCAACAAAATGCCCCCAAACCTTTCAAGTATAGATCATCAAGTTTAAAAGACTTTAGGCTATATCACTAGTTCTTTCCCTGCCCCAAAGAAAAAGTATTGCAAAAAGAGAGAAGGAGAGAATATAATCTCGCTTATTCACATTGCTAACCAAAAGCAAATTCCAAATACCAACTTGCAAACCAAGAGACAAACTGTTTGCTTTACTAATCATGTCTTTATAAGCTTATGTCTATTTTAGCCATTCTTTGACCATCTGTCTACATTTTGTGTACTTACAATCCAGCATTATTATTGCAACTGTTGTATGAACTCACAAAGATACTGAAACATTAAAATGGAAACAACAACCTTTAAGGGTATTGGTCTCGATTAAAAATTGAGCCAACGGTCCAAAGTGCACTTATGCACACAATGGATCAATTTTGTAAAAAGCTGCTGTGACTTTTTTTTTTAAGAGGTGAATTGCTTTTCCACCCTTTGGTTGAAAAAAGTAGTCTCAAAATTTCAGACCCCATTTGAAGATGTGAAAGCTATACATTCTGCATTTTCTGAATAGTATATGCCTTGAATAACAGTAACAGTCTACTTTTGTTTCCCATATAAATCTAAACCAGTCTGTTGACACAGCATGACTGATGGCAGAGCATCAGAACAGTCGGCTCACACCTTCTGTTTCCTTTGCAAAAACATGAACAATGCCAGTCAACACTCACATTCATAATAAGAAATAGGAATGTATCACTGAGAAAAATCAGATGCGAAGAATGCAGAGATTTCTGGTGTATTTGAATAAAATCAGACAGTCACTTAGCATTAAAACCATAACTGTAATCTCCCCTTCTTTTAGATGAAGCTGAAATTATTTTTCTTTGACCCTATGTCCTATATTTAAATATAGAATTAAATATATAATAATTATTTTACTCTAAGTTAAAACAAGAAGTAGCTAGCATACAAGTAAAGGCCAAATATGATAGAAACTTGAAGATCTTATTTTTATCTCAAAAAGCTACCCAGTTTCTAAGAAATTTCTATTTAGCTGGTCTGAAGCTTTGGTTCAAAATAAAATTTTCCTGCTTTATAATTACAGGCTTGTGATTGTTTAACAACTTATTTCCACTTACAAATCGCACTCTGGTAAGAAAAATAATACACAAGGGCTTTTAGCAACTGGGAAATTATTTGATTGCAACCCTTTGCAAATATGAATTCCATATTTAAATGTAATCAGCAACCTTTTAGAAAGCCTCTTTTGTGTTTAAAACCAGGCTTCCTAGAGCCTGCGTCTGTCATAATTGAGTTTCTGAAGTCTGGGTATATCATTTCATTTGCCTTCTGTGTTTAGCTTCTTAAGAGAATAGTTTATCAAAAGCAGAGAAGAAAAGAGCAATCACAATATGCAGCCTTGTGAGCAAATCAGTCTTTTCCAACATGTTCACCAATGCCGATGTTGGCCGTCTCTGCCTCTCATTTCAGCTCCTGGTAGGAATCATCCAGGCTGCCGAGCTGCCTGCCTTGGACATGGGGGGTACCTCTGATCCCTATGTGAAGGTTTTTCTGCTGCCCGATAAAAAGAAGAAATTTGAGACAAAAGTCCACCGAAAGACCCTTAATCCTGTCTTCAACGAGCAATTTACTTTCAAGGTATTTTTTGTGTGTGTATTTACTGTCGGACTTTTTCTCTGTTGTTTTAGATAACAGACCAGTCTCATCCTGACACATACAGATACATGCTTATGACCACTTTCAGAGACTCATAAGTGATTCTACTCAGAATATTCATAATTCTTATTTTCAACGTAATGAGGACTCTATTATGCATTTAAATTTGATCCAAATAGGATTCAGCTCAGCTCTTTCAGAATAGAGTGTGGACTGGCATAGAACAAGGATGTCATTCGTGTCCAAAAAGTGAGTTCAGCTTCCAGTGTATGCATGGACCTGAACATTTCCCCCTCTCTAAAATAAAGCCAAAAGATTATAGACTTTTCCCAGGTTTCCAAGTTTTGAAAACCAATCACAACCACAGAATAAAGTAAGCTATCCAACATTATTTCAAATGATACAAATAGGTATTACTCTCATTGCAAAATTCTTTGTGTACAGGGCCAATTTGAGTATTTGAAAACATTCTAAATCCATAAATAAAAAGAAGAGGAGCCAATTATTTTTTTTTCCATCTCTAGCATTTTTCCTTTCCTCTTGGCTCTTCCCTCGTGTTATCTTGTTGAGACACCTCAATTAACAAATGATAACAAAGAGGAATTCTGGCCCCAGAATAACAGGAAAAGGTGCCTGGCAAGCTTCAGGCATCTCCTATGTACAAGCTCTGTAGTTCTCCACTTGAAGTCGTGCATAAAAAGTCTCTTAGTTGGTATCTTTAACATGTGAAATTTTTTAATGCATTCCTTAAAACAATACATGTCTGTGAATATGCCAGCAGGCAGAGTCAGAATCACTCACCTACCAGCCAGCCTTAGCGATAGCACACACTGCATGTCAACAGATATCCTAAATAAATGGATGAAACTTCCGGTGTGTCATTCTCATGAACCTTGCTTCTAGTTTTCTGAAAGAGTACTGACATTCTATTCACTCTACAATGTGAGTTTGTAAGACAGAAGAATCCCTTCTGTGTTGTCAGCAATCCTATTTAAAATCTACACTTTTCTAAACCAAGACAGCTAATGTAGAGTAGCTCTAGAAACATTCTGAAACTACTATACAAGCTCTGTGGTTCTCCACTTGAAGTCGTGCATAAAAAGTCTCTTGGTTGGTATCTTTAACATGTGAAATTTTTTAATGCATTCCTTAAAACAATACATGTCTGTGAATATGCCAGCAGGCAGAGTCAGAATCACTCACCTACCAGCCAGCCTTAGCGATAGCACACACTGCATGTCAACAGATATCCTAAATAAATGGATGAAACTTCCGGTGTGTCATTCTCATGAACCTTGCTTCTAGTTTTCTGAAAGAGTACTGACATTCTATTCACTCTACAATGTGAGTTTGTAAGACAGAAGAATCCCTTCTGTGTTGTCAGCAATCCTATTTAAAATCTACACTTTTCTAAACCAAGACAGCTAATGTAGAGTAGCTCTAGAAACATTCTGAAACTACTCAGTTTAAGGAAAAACTAATCATTGGGATCAATATGCCACAGAATGTACAATGAAAACAAAACAAAACAAAAACATTGCAAAAGGTAGTCACAGTCATTCTATTTGACTCTGTGTGGATCTTAATTTAGGTCAGTAGTTTCTATCCACTGTTTAACCAGCACATTCTTAAATTATTTGAAATATTGTGGGGCTTTGTTTTAAGTTATCTATATGCTATTTCTTTTTTTAAAATGTGTACTAATAAGTTCTAGTAATGTCTATAACTTCAGGAATTATAATCATGAGAGATTTTGAAATTGCCTATAAAATTTAATCAGGTTCCATTTCATTTTAGGAGAGTTGATCATGTCATAAGTCAAGCCAAAGTACAATATATCTTCATACATTTAAAAAATACACCACTGTTTCTAGAGAACTAGCCAGTTTCTCCTTTTGGACCTTGTAGATTATGCATCTTAAATGGAAGCAAAATAGTTTAAAGGGGATTGGCTTTAAAACTGAGTTCAAATCCACTGAAAATGAACTTGACATGCCCCAAATGAATGCTCCTTTTCTCCACAATAAACATCCACTTGAAAGAGCTACTTATCATTTAAACAATAAATATTTATTAAATACCTGCTGTGTGCCAGCAATGTGCTAAATGCTTTACATGTATTCATTTGGCCTCAACCAGCTCCCATGAAATAGACACAATTATCATCATTCTAGATTTATTTACTTGTCCCAGGCCCTTCAGCTGGAAGAGGGGAAACCCAGTCTTGGACCTGTCTGACCTCCAACTCAGGTTTTTGACATGTCATTTCGTACAATCACCAACAAATCTAGACAAATTTCAGAAATAAGATGCAATTCTCAAGAGTTCATCCCCACTCTAAAATTAATTTCTTTCTTTCAAAGTCATCTCTTTGGAAGGGTTTATTTTTTCATTCTAAAGTGGAAAATGGGTTATGCCTAGTTTTTAATCATAGTTTTTAACCCAATTCCTAATAGATGACAAATGATAGAAAACAAAAGCTCTTCAGAAAAAAGCAAAATTTCTTGTATATATACAGTCAAAAATTCTTCCTTCTCCTCTCTTAATATATGGAATTAATTGAGAAATGTTTGCTGGAGCATAAGACAACTATTTACACTGATAAAATAATAACAAGTGTCTGAAAATTGATGAAATCTTCAATACAAGTCAAACAATTTCTTAATTAGGTATTTCTTCCCAGTTACTGAAGTGTAGCTTCCTTGGAATTGCCCTGCTTTCTCTGAATATTAAAAATGTCACTAATAAACATCCCAGCCCATAGCATCTGTCCCAGATATTTTTGAACAGCTGGAGAATTCATCAGTTTTTGGCCTTTTGCCTCTGCTCATCCTAAAGAGTGTCATTCCTAAGAATGAACTTCAAGATCTAGATTATAATGAATCTGATATTCAAAACATCAATTTTCTAGTCAGCTCCTGTCAATCAGTAAATTATTTTAAGGAATAGGGGAGGCACCTTGTGAATTTCATTCTAATCCCTACAGACTCCTAGCATGTCTTCTCATTAAGTTCTGCTTCATTAAATATGGCATCCAAATGGCCTCAAAGAGTTAATAGAACTTTTGAAATAACTACCCCTGAGTAAGTTGTCCCCTGACAATATAACTTAACAATAACAACAAAACATTCTTCAAGAAAAACTTCCTTATGTAGTCAAGTGCAATCAGCTTGGTTTATTCCTGTTTTACTCTTGAAGTATTTCTAGCATGACCAATAGCAGGAGCCATTATTAATAACACTAACAGCTTCTAGAACTTTGGGAGAAAGTGATAAATCATGATGGTACGCCCTCACTCAAGTAGTTAGTCAAATGATTCAATTTAAGGGGGGGAAAAAGCACTACTTTTCTCCCTGTTCTGTTTATCCAACATAAATATTAAAAGTAACCACTATGAAAAAGTAACATATTTTAAGCATTTTTTTGGTCACCAGATATCTTATCCTGGTCTTTTTTATTTAGGTGCCATATTCGGAATTGGGTGGCAAAACTCTGGTGATGGCTGTCTATGATTTTGATCGCTTCTCTAAGCATGACATCATCGGAGAATTTAAAGTCCCCATGAACACGGTGGATTTCGGTCACGTAACTGAGGAGTGGCGTGATCTGCAAAGTGCAGAGAAGGAAGAGGTAAGAAAAACATTAGCATTTCTAATATGACAAGCTGGACTCGCCAGTTGCTGCTCTCAAACTAACCTACTGAGAGATGCTGGGCTGGTGTGAGTAATGTGGGCCTCCAGCTGCTGACAGCTGGCAAAATAGGGTCAGGGGATTGCATAACCTCGTTAAAAAGTTTGCAGGTCTACTGAATCTTATTTGAAGGAAAATAGAGATTTGTGCAGGTCTTGGATCATTCCCTGGAGCCAGACACACATACACACACATGTGCTTCTTTAAAAATACAGGGAAAAAGTCATCTTACCTTTGTATTTTTCTACAAAGATTTTGTTTTCTACATAGGTTATGTAGCTACTAAATAGAAATGAAATGGCACTTTTTCATTGATTATTTCTGCATATCACAGACAGGTCATTGTTTCTCCTAAAAATTCAGAGCACAGTAAAACATCAAATAAAATTCACAAAGGTAGATAGATATTAAGTCCATTTTTTAAATCACTCACATTTTTATAGTGTTCTTCACATTGTTTTTCCCCAGTTTTAATAGGTTAGCCCAGGATTTTCCTGTGATTTAAAAACAGGAAATTCAATATCCTTAGTGCATTTAAACTTTTCTATAATTATGCTATGCCGGTCTAACACTAGCGTTTTTCTCTGCTACTGTCTCAACAGGCCAATACCAGGAATGCAAACAACTCTTAGCTTCCCTTAATTGCTAAAGCAACTCCTTTCTCAACCATTTTTTTGTTCCTAACACAGTCTATCATTACCCAAGGGATTCCAACTGCCTTTGTCATTTAGGATCCCTAGATCTCATGGATTTTGTAAGGTTTGGTCACTTTGAGGCCACCAGGGAAATCAGAAAGTAAGCCAAGCCTTCGGAGAAACTCAGCCAAGACCATAACCTGGGAATCCTTTCAATCTAAGGTTTTCTGTGACCATTATTATTACTCAGGGAGGTTTTAGAACAGTTTGTTTACTACTATTCTGAAATTGAATTTTATTAGTGCTCTAAAATTATTTCTTGGTTGTACAAAAGAAGTCAAAATTAATTGAAAGGATATATACATAACTTACCCAAAGAAGTTAGTCAAAATTAGATTCCTGGATATTGAAATACATTGAGCCCCACTGTGGATAGAACCACCCAAGGATAATATTGAGTTTTTAAGTTTTATAACTTTTATAAGTTGTTCTTCCAAATGAGTAGACCAATATCTATTTTAATATCCAATATATGTGTGGAAAACATTCAGACATAATATTTCTAATTATTTAACAAAGTAGTGATCTGTTCATTGAAGTTTTATCTTTTATTGGCATATTTGACTTTGTGTAAATTCCTTGTTCAGTTCAGTCACTCAGTTGTGTCCAACTCTTTACAACCCCATGGACTGTAGCAAGCCAGGCCTCCCTGTCCATCACCAACTCCCGGAGTTTACTCAGACTCTGTGTATTGAGTCAGTGATGCCATCCAACCTCTCATCCACAGTCGTCCCCTTCTCCTCCTGCCTTCAATCTTTCCCAGCATCAGAGTGTTTTCCAATGAGTCAGTTCTTCACATCAGGTGGCCGAACTATTGGAGTTTCAGCTTTAGCATCAGTCCTTCCAATGAATATTCAGGACTGATTTCCTTTAGGATGGACTGTTTGGATCTCTTTGCAGTCCAAGGGACCCTCAAGAGCCTTCTCCAACACCACAGTTCAAAAACATCAATTCTTTGGCACTCAGCTTTCTTTATAGTTCAACTCTCACATCCATACATGACTACTGGAAAAACCATAGCTTTGACTAGATGGACCTTTGTTGGCAAAGTAATGTCTCTGCTTTTTAATATTCTGTCTAAGTTGGTTATAACTTTTCTTCCAAGGAGCAAGTGTCTTCTAATTTCATGGCTGCAGTCACCATCTGCAGTGATTTGGGAGCCCAAGAAAATAAAGTCTGTCACTGTTTCCCCAACGATTTGCCATGAAGTGAAGGAACCAGATGCCATTATCTTAAATTTTCTGAATGTTGAGCTTTAAGCCAACTTTTTCACTCTCCTCTTTCACTTTCATCAAGAGGCTCTTTAGTTCTTCTTCACTTTTGCCATAAGGGTGGTATCATCTGCATATCTGAGGTTACTGATATTTTTCCTGGCAATCTTGATTCCAGCTTATGCTTCATCCAGCCCAGCGTTTCTCATGATGTACTCTGCATAGAAGTTAAATAATCAGGGTGACAAAATACAGCCTTGATGTACTCCTTTCCTGATTTGGAACCAGTCTGTTGTTCCATGTCTAGTTCTAACTGTTGCTTCCTGACCTGCATACAGGTTTCTCAAGAGGCAGTTCAGGTGGTCTGCTATTCCCATCTCTTTCAGAATTGTCCACAGTTTATTGTGATCCATACAGTCAAAGGCTTTGGCATAGTCAGTAAAGCAGAAATAGATGTTTTTCTGGAACTCTCTTGCTTTTTTGATGATCCGACGGAGTTGGCAATTTGATCTCTGGTTCCTCTGCCTTTTCTAAACCCAGCATGAACATCTGGAAGTTCATGGTTCTCGTACAGTTCATGTAAATTCCTTGTGGCCAGGACTAACATGGGGCCATTAGTATTCATTAGCTGATAGGTGTTTGTTAATTGGTTGGCTTTTTGGTGAGTCCCAGAGATGACCCACTTGTGTTTCACAAGTCTCCTGTCCAGAGGGCATGGCTCATGTCTCTTCCCTCTACCTGGTCACGTCAAGTGATATGGGATTCCAAGACCATACCCCACCAGGTCTCTGAAAAAAAATTGGTAAATATTTTTGTGTGAATTAGGAAATGTAAGCCATTGAACCATTATCTTTTTAAAATTCTTTGAATATGGGCAGAGTTTGAGACTTGACACTAAGCTGACAGATTTGACTCTAAAATTTCCAAGTCTAGGTAGATTGCCCAAAAAGAATCACATTTTTATTCTCACTCTTGACTTGCTGTTCTCTGTTTCTTTCATAACTTTTTTCCTCCATGGCTTCTCTCCCTGTAGAAGATGGTTTTGTCATTCAACGTATTCAAGATGACTCATTATGCAGATGTTTATTATGTACCTGCTGTATTCCTGGGACTATGCGAAGTGTTTAAGAAGAAAAAAAAAAGTGAAAAGGGTGGACACCGTTCCTGCTTTCATGGAGTTCAGTGTTGTCTCATTTTCCCTCTCATTTTAATCTTTGCCTTGCTTATTGCTAGCTAGACTGAATTCTATAAAAGTTTTGCCTTTAAGATTAAACACTCCTAGGTTTCAGTCCTGATCGATAAGTTTACTAGCTCTGAGGACTTAGACAAGTCACTTATGCGCTCTAAAATTCAGTATTTTTTTAATTTAGAAAGTGATCTAACATTATCTTATAGATTAAGTAGGATAGAGTACAAAGTGGCTAGCATGGGGCCTGATATTTGATATGTTCAATCAGCAAGCAATCTCCCATTTTTTCTTCCTACCCAATCTTTTTGGTGTTCTTTCCTTCTTAAGCTTCATCTCCCTATTTGTTCTCCACTCTTTCCTCTATTGGAGAAGGCAATGGCACCTCACTCCAGTCCCCTTGCCTGGAGAATCCCATGGATGGAGGAGCCTGGTGGGCTGCAGTCCATGGGGTCACTAAGAGTCGGACATGACTGAGCGACTTAGCAACAGCAGCTTTCCTCTATACGTATTTCTCTATTTTTTTTCTCACTACCACTGCACTTATTGAATATCTCTGGAGGTTTTTAATGGGAAAATAATTCTACAACTGTATTTTTAAACTCTGGAGTCTTTCCTCTTTGGGAATAATGACTTCTGGTTTTCAGTTGAGTGACTGTTTCCTTTTATCATGATATAGGAAACCTTATAAAGCAGATGTCTAGCTTACAGAGTATCTCTGGATGACTAGATTCAGATATAAACTTTCTCTTAATAAATAAAATAAGATTCCAATTACATTTTTTGTCTAAAGAATTACTTATTCTCATTGATATGTGCTCTCTTTTCACTTTACTGTTCATTATTTAGAGAAAAGTAAAGTAGGATGAATAAATGGAAGTCTTAGATTAACTTTAGTTCTCATGGTTTCAAACAAATTTTTTTGCATTTTATATGATCAGTTTGTTTAAGATTTTTTTGTTTTGCTTTCCTCTAAAGTATTAAATCTTATTTTTTAATGTCATAATAAGTGAAAGACACCAAAGAGAGACAGAAAAAGGAATTCAAGAAACAGATTTGGAATCTATTGAATAGAAACTGAACTGCTGTTCATAATAGTCTGTTCAAGGAGAGATTTGGATTTAAATGGGTTAATTACAACCCACTAGGATCTAGCCCTGAGATAGAAGGGAGTAGGCTTTTGTTGTTGAAAGTGAAAGTCATAAGATGATGAAGCAATTATGTAAATTAAAGAATTACGTGTTCATTATGTAAGTGAAAAAATTAATGTGTTATTTTAGTGAGCAATTAAATATGTAAGCAATTTGGAGGAAAAATGGAAAGGAGCCTTATCTGAAAGTTACTAAGCACATGTTGAAGCATATGGGGTGCTGCAAAGGTGAATTATGCCGGAAGAGCCTCAACATGCACACAACTCCCATCGTTAAGATTCTAGCCCCTGGAGAAAACCTCTCTGCTAAAGTTGCCATTCCGACTTGATTAGCATCTCTCTAATTAACATGATCCAAGTCCCCTTACTAGCAGTTTAGGTTCACTTGCCTTTTTTTTTTTGACTGATCACCCACCCTCCCACCTCCCACAGATAAAAAGGGAATCTGACCTTGCAAGACAGCTAAGCCTTTCTCTTCTTTTTGTCTCTTTAAAACAGAAATCCTTTGAGTTTCAAGAGACACTTACACATAAAACCATTGTCTTAATCTTCCCCCTGCTCAAGTTAAGGTCTCAAAAATCATTCTTTGTAATCAGTATACACAGTTCTTCCATTTGCAAAAGGTTTCTAACGTGTATAGCCTCTGACTGCCTGATGAATTTGAAATTTTTTTCATTCTAATCATTCGAGAAATATTTACTTCTGCCACCCACAAGTCAAACCTGAAGCCAACCTTACAACATTTGGAAAAACCCATTCATTTAGCATTTTCACTTAATTATTTCAAATGTTATGATCAATAGCTTATGATTCCATTTCTTTTAATAAATTTTATTCATAATTATTGTAAAAACTGTATCAGTCTGTACCCCAGCATCAGGTATATCTTCAAGGCATTTAGACTCCCTATTTTAGCATGTATTCCTAGTTTTTTATCCCTATACCTTCCACTGCATGTGTGCATGCAGAGTCGCTGCAGTCACGTCTGACTCTTTGTGACCCTTTGGGCCATAGCCCACCAGGCTCCCTTCATGGGATTCTCCAGCAAAGAATACTGGAGGGGATCCTCCTCCAGGGCATCTGCCCTTCCCAGGGATGGATCCAGAGTCTCTCACATCTCCTGCATCGGCATGGTGGTGGTGAAGTCGCTCAGTCGTGTCCGACTCTTTGCGACCCCGTGGACTGTAACCTACTAGGCTTCTCTGTCCATGGGATTCTCCAGGCAAAATACCGGAGTGGATGCCAGGTCCTTTACCACTAGTACCACCTGGGAAGCCCATGTCTTCCACTACTGCTTTGTAACCCCTAAAAATGGCATAAGATACCACCAGAATGCAACTGGATCCCTTTGTTTTTGAAGGAGACTGTCTCATAACTTGACCAGTAAAATTTTGTCTCCATTAGAGAATGTTCATCACCTCTGCTTTGTGTAGAATTCATTAAAGAGTGATTTTTAAATGAGATTCTGTAACCTAGTACAAATGGAAAAAAAATTGATTCCTGAATTAAAACAAGTTTGGGACATAATTTAATTAGTACCCAAGCAGAAGAAAAGAGAAACTACTTTAGTGCCTTAATAGAAAATCAATTTTGCAAGAAAATTTCACATTTTTAAGCCTAATTAGAAAAACATTTACTTCGCAAAAAAGCATTTCGAGATTACAGATTCAATCAAAAAGCCAAGCTTTTTTTAAGCTTATACGAATTACTTGATAGTCCTTTGAAATGGGTTCAGGTCATTATTCCTTAAGTATCTCTTTTGCCTAAGGATCATGAACTGATGCTGTTTCTAAGTATACTTCACAGTCAGATAGTAACTTACGCCTCCAAGAATATCTGCACAATACATCATTGCCCTGAGCAAAAATTCTTATAAAAGATTAATTGCAGGAACTTTAATATGAAAGCCAGGAAGAATCTTCCATGTCACTCACAATCTATCACAGAAATGCCACAAAGATACTCATTTTGACCCATAACATTGCAGGAAGGTGTACTTATTTGTATGTGTTTACTTATTCATTGTCTGTCTTTCCCCACTGGATTGTAAACAACCATGTCTGTTGTTCCCAACTATGAAACCAAGTTTGATCACAGAGGCAAGCACACAGTAGGTGTAATTTTAAGTGAATGAATGAAGCAGAGGAGTTTGTTATACCGTGAGAGATATTTCAGAACTCTTATTTTAAAGTCCATGTTGTAATAATTATCTTGTTTTACAAATGAAGTCTAAAGTATTCTGAAAACCGTCAACAAAATATCTCAGTGCCAAACGATGAGAATGATTTAGTATCCTTTCACTTTTTGGATCATTTTCTATCAAATGTAGGCAGAATAGAAGCTTAGCAAAATCATTCTTATTGTTTTGTTGATGGCCATGAAAATAATGGCTTTCTCTCACTAATTTTGGGGGGGGATGGAGGTAAAGTCTTATTCAGAATCTCCTTTCTCTCTATAACTTTTTTTTTTCCTATAACCTTTTTATCCAGTTTCCATGATGCATGGAGAGCTTGTGGCTTAGCTTAATTTAACTTTCATTTAAGGCTAAGATTTAGTTAAAGCTCTGATTTAAGTCTCTGCTGGCAACATGGAAATTTACTCAGAGGGAATTGGGAAGGAATCAGTTCCAAGGAGAAGTCCAAGAATATGAACAAAATCTCTGTTTATTGTATCTAGATTATTTGTTTCTAGCCAAATTTATAACTTAATATGATATAAAACAATTCAATACTATTATACCATATTTTAGTGTACTTTTTATCTCTGTGTCCCCTTGTGGTACATACAACATAATACTTTCCCTTTAAATTAGCATAGAGGTAGATAGAGTTGCATTTGACTTTTTGAAATGTCTTTGGCCATAGCTGTGGTTTACTTGCCTCTGAGTTTTCAGTCAGAATTGTAATCACCAATTATAACTGTGTTGCTATGCATAATTATTGTCAAGCTTCATGATGTGGTTTCTAAAATCATCATAGGAAACAGCAGATAACTTGAAATATCCCTCTAGTGTGTAGGACTGTAATTTGATTGCCTTTCTAGTTAAAGAAAGGCACAAAATGGATGAAACTAAATTCTCACTTCACTGAGATTCCAAATTAAAATTTGATATCATTTGTCAACAGAAATAAAAGGGTGAGAACTGTGAGTTTCAGTTTTATTGGGGGATTTACTGAGGACTATAGCCCCAGAGACAGCCTCTCAGAGAGCTCTGAGGAACTCTGGGCTGGGAGACTTAAGGGGAGAGGTTAGTACATATGTGATTTTGGTAATGGGGGTCTGTGCCATTAGAAACCTCTCTGTAGAAGGTTGCTGCTAACCACGAGGGACAGATATCTTGTTTTCAGTCACTAATTCATGTTCAACTCTTCACGTCCCCGTGGACTGCAGCATGCCAGGCTTCTCTGTCCTTCACCATCTCCCTGATTGCTCAAATTCACATCCCTTGAGTCAGTGATGCCATCCAGCCATCTCATTCTCTGTCACCTCCTTCTCCTCCTGCCCTCAGTCTTTCTCAGCATCAGGGTCTTTTCCAATGAGTCAGCTCTTCACATCAGGTGGCCAAAGTACTGGAGCCTCAGCTTCAATAGCAGTCCTTCCAATGAATATTCAAAACCAATTTCCTTCATGATTGACTGGTTGGCTCTCCTTGCAGTCCAAGGGACTCTCAAGAGTCTTCTCCAGCACCACAGTTCGAAAGCATCAGTTCTTCAGTGCTCAGCCTTCTTTATGGTCCAGATATCTTCATTCATGGTTTTAATGCTTTAAGTATGGGAAGAGGTAAGAATGTAGGTTCATAAGATTTTCTGAAAGTATGCTGTGAGGGCCTTGTTCTGCCAGTTTTCCCAGAGCACAGAGTGCTTCATTCCTGATCTCCCAGCTGCATTCCTTTCAGGGGGCGTTAGAGGTCAGCAACTACAGAAGCTAATGCCTCACTCCTTGTAGAACAGATGGCAAGAGACATATGTTAGCTGGAACTTTTTTTAAAAATTGTGAATTCCCTAGAAAATATAAATTTAGACTCTAAAGAATTAAGTGGAGGAAGAGACCCTGGGCACTTTGAAAAATGACCTTCTGTGGTTTTCCCATTGTCACCCCTTAACTTTCTGCATCACCCTCCCCTCAACAGTTGTCTAGCCAGAGCGCTGGATTCCCAGCCCAACTCCCAAGTTTCCAAGATTCATCTTATTAAAAGCTTACCTAACTTCTCTACCTAAGTTATAAACATCAATATTAATAAAAGCTACTATTTACTGAGAATCTACTGTATGTCCACAAAAAGCATTCTTAAACATTCTTCAAAACTGGCATATTAAATCTGGTTACAAAATGAGGGAAAAACAAAATTGAAGCCTAGGAAAGTCTTAAGTAGTTTGTCCAAAGTCATACAACCAATGCCAGAGCTAAAGTTCAAACACAAGTCTGAAGCCTACACTCTTTGCACTTCACCATACCTTTTTCTTTAAACAGTCTCTCTCAATCTCTTTAGCCTAGAAGTGTAGCTATAAATTCAATTTAAGTGCAAAACAAAAACAAACACACACACACACACACACACACACAAAAGTCAAAACCAAACTGATAGAAATTAGTTTTCCTAAGTTTTGTCTTGTGTATTTTGGAATTTTGACATTTGGTCAATTTTCTTTCGTAGCATTTGACTGATTAAAATCTACATATCTATGTTCTCTCTCAAATATGATAATACACTGCAAAGGTAACACAGCAAAAGGAAAAAAAAAACAGTAAACAGCTATGGCATTTTTGTTTCTTCTTCATTATATTTTCAAATACTTAGCATGAATTCTTACCCAGGATACAAAGCCCTAAAGTTCAAAGGTACTCATTAATAAAAGATACTATTACTCACTCATGAGTGCTGATGAATTTAATGAAGTCAGAGGGATTTTTCTTTCCATTAAAAAAATTCTTCACTAAACAGAATATAAATTCCCATTCATTTATTCAAAATTATATCTTCTGTGAAATTATCACTGTAAAGTACATAAAATGGAAGATTAAGATTCACATATGAGAAATGGTCAAGAATAATAGTAAAATTTCATAATGCAAATGAACAAAAGGAGCTTCACAAAGCACCAAATTCAAAGTATAAATTAAAATGGACCATAAGTTTTCAGCACAAAGAAAAGGCATGGACAGGGAGGATGCATGGAAGAGCTGAAAAAAGTGAGCTAGTTTAAAACTGAGTAGCATTTGAATAGGCAGAAAGAAACTAAGAATGCCTCTGGAAGTTAAGAGATGATTAAGAGCCTATTGACAGAGCTGGGACTGCCAGTGACGGGCCCAGGTAGAATGGAGTGAGAGCTTGAACAGATAGATACTCTGAGAAATAGATCGAATGTAATAGCTTGGTGTCAGTTTGCCCCTTACAATGTCAGACTGATCAACCTAAAACTCAGGACACTAAGTAAAGCTTGTAAAACTTGTTCTTTCCCAGGAAAAGAACTGGAATATGGAAGCCAGGTCCACCTCTATGCCAAAGCACTCTAATAAGTGCCTTTTTCACATTATCTCAGGTAATCCTTGGTGAGGTCCTGTGGAGTAATTCTTCCTATCCCTATTTCACATATCAGAAAATGTAATGGTCCCATGCCTCCCAGAAAATAAGCCCCAGGATAGACCCAGTTTCGACTCCCAAACTCACTTTCTCTCTACTCCACCATATTGCTACTTAGTTGACTAACACTCAGTGAGTCCAAGGATATTACCAATCTTATCTTTTTATTCCCAGTGCCTGGCACTGTGCCTGAAACATGCAAAGTGCTTAGATAAGCATTTGCAAGTGAATTGGTGGCCAAATTAAAATAAAAATTTTATTTTGCAACCATGCATCATGATTCATGCCACCTTCAAGGAAGTCACCTTTGAAGGACATGCAATTATTCCAGTTGTACTGTCTATATAAGTTTAAAGTGAAAGTTTAGTCACTCAGTCATGTCCAACTCTTTGCTACCCCATGGACTGTAGCCTATCAGGCTCCTCTGTCCATGGGATTTTCCAGGCAAGAATACTGGAGTGGGTTGCCATTTCCTCCTCCAGAGGATCTTCCTGACCCAGGGACTGAACGCAGGTCTCCCACCTTGTAGGCAGATGCTTTACCATCTGAGCCACCAGGAAGTCCTACTGTCCATATGGTACCCCTATATATTTTGAATTCTAGCCCCTCTCTCCAAAAGTCTTCCTCAGTATGTGATACAGCCTTCTCTCTGTCCTCTCTGCCCTTCTCTCTCTCTGTCCTCTATCTTTCTGTCCTCTGGCCTGTCTTTAAAAGGTAACTTCGATTGAAATGCTCATAAGTTGTCTCCAAGTACACTTATAACGTGACGATCCAGGTGAGTGAAACAGTTACAGTCACCGTGGTAAAGTACTGAAGTGGGTATCCTTGTGAGATTTCCATTCTGACTCTGACCAAAATGTCTTGAGCCACTAGTATCATTGCTGTTGTTGTCGTTCAGTCACCTAGTTGCGTCCAACTCTTTGCGACCCCATGGACTGCAACACACCCGGCCTCTGTCCCTCACCAGCTCCTGAAGTTTGCCCAAGTTCATGTCCATTATAACATCATTACATGCTCCCTCACTATGGGAAAAATCATCAAGAGATAGGAGTTCTGGATACATTTAGTGCCAAGGAAATCTGTTTTAATAGAAACTAGTGTAGGTGTTTTTGTGGGTTTTTTTTCCCCTAAGAATAAAGAGTGTTTTCAGTAGAATTTTAAATAAAACCAAGTGGTTCAAAAGCATAGATTTCATGAATATAGATGGGAAGAGCAGAAAGTGAGGAGTGGAAGTTGAAACAGGAACAAATAGGAAAAAAGAAGAACGAGAAAAATGATACAGACAAGCGCCATCTTTCCTATCCCTGGTTGTTTTATTATTGAAACAGCAAAGAGGACTTTGAGTGGGAAGCAGTGTGATCAATGCGAGAGAATGTCTTGTTCGGTCCTGTCTTCCAATCGCTTTGGATCTTTTACAGTGTCACCTTTTCTGGTGACCTCATCACATGCTTTGGACAATTTTTTTTTTTTTATTATGCTGTTTGTGACATCTTCGAATTAAATGTTTTCACCTTCTGTTTTACTCCTACCTTGCTTTGAGCAGGGCAAAATGTTTGTACTGTGAAATCTTTAATCCATTGCAATCTGTTACTCTGCAATTAGATGAAATGTCAGCAGTTTAGCTGTACAATTATTGTACTACAGAATAAGGGAGAAGAATGAGGACTTGCTGATAAACAAGAACTTAAGTAATTAAAGGATGAGAGAGGGGGCATGCAGACACACACGCAAATCTACTTGCTTTACATGTGGCTAAATGTTCTTTCCAATTATGAACAGAGGAGGCCTGCAATACTGCAAATTGCTTTTATTCCTTCATTCTTTCATTTATTCAACATATATGTATTAAGCCTCTTTTGTGAGCCAGGCACTGTACAAGCTTCTAGAAAAACAATGCTGAAGATAAACAGATCCATTAAGCATAGTAGATTGCAATTTAATGATGAGACTGCCCCCAAGTAGATAAAAGCTCTAGCCCTGGCTGCAACCAGTGTGTGTCCACCCACGACTCCACTTACTCTCGGTGTGTCCTTAGGCTTGTTACTTAACCCTTCTATAAAATGGGATTAATATTAACCACCTCCATGAGTTGTGATACACTCTAAAGATGACTCATGTAAAGGGACCTCTCTGCTGGGCCAGTGATTAAGACTGTGCTTCCAATGCTCAGGACACGGATTTGATCCCTAGTCAGGGAACTAAGATCCCACATGCTGAGTGGCATGGCCAAAAATAATAATAATAATAAATCATGTAAAGGGCCTAACCAATACTTGGCATCTAATAAACTGTCAATAAATATTAGGGGTTTTTTAATTATGAAAAACACTGATTAGAGCCCTTATCTCCTTGCCACTGAAATAGCACAGCTCTGGCAACCAGACTTCTATCCTTTCTTTTATGAGGAGACTGAGACAGCTCAACAATTCAGAGAACATTGTCATACAGTTTTGATCAAAGACAAGATATCCAAGGTTAGCCCCATGTGGGAGACCTTAGCTGTGAGGAGGGACCACAAAGGCCAGTGCAAGATAAGCCTTAGACATATGGCTATGCTCTAACAGCACAAAACAGAACTCAACGTTCAGGATCTGCTAAAAATCAAAAAGACTGCCAGTAACAAGTGTCAGCAAAGATGTGGTGAAACTGAAACCCTCACACATCTCTGAGGGGTTTAGCCGCTCTGGGAAACAGTTTAACAGTTTCTCAAAATGTTCAATAGAGAGGACTCGTGTGACCTAGCAATTCTATTCCTAGGTATATACCTGCCCTGCAAAGTAGAGACACATTTCCACACAGAAATAATTGTACAAGAAGGTCCGTAGCCATACTTTCACAAATGCCCGGAAGTGGAAAGAACTCAAATTTCTTTCAACTGGTGAATAATTAGACAATATATGCTACAGTCATATAACAGAATATTATTCAGCCATAAAAAAGGAACGTAGTACTGACACGTGCCACAACATGGATAAACCAGAATAGGCAAATGCACACAGACAGAAAGCAGATTAATGGTTGCCTAAGGCTCAGAGCTGCAGTGGGGAGCAGGCAAGGAAGAGTGAGGAATGACAGCTAATGGCTATGAGTTTCTTTGTGGGGTGATGAAAATATTCTTAAATTAATGGTGATAGTTACCCAACTCTGAATGTACTAAAAATCCACTCAGTTGTATACTTCAAAAAGGTAAATTTTCTAGTGTATGAATTCTAGCTCAATGAAGCTGCTTTAAAAAAAAAAAAAAACTGTTTCAGGTACATAGAAGCATGGTATCTCAGTTAACCCGGGGCCCCATTTGAAACAGAACTGAGGTATGCTGTGAATTTTCTCCCACTACTATTTCCAAAGTTAAGGGATATTTCCTCAAAATTTTCCAGTCTCCCTTTAAACCAGAGCATTCTTCTCCAAGATCCTGCTCGTCAGCACCATACCTCAGGGTAAGGTCAATGCTAAGACCCCTTTGGATAGATGAAGCCAGACTCGGGCCACGTGGCTAGCCAGTGAGAACTCAGGACTCAGACACTTGTTTTTCTGATTCCAAAGCCATTTTCCACTAGTCTGCTCTCCTGTAGGGTAAGAAGCTTGAAGTTTCCTTCTCCTGACACAAGAACCATGCTCTAAATATGAGGACTACCCAATCCCTTTTGCAGTCTGTCTTCCTATGGTTGCTTCTCAGAGATTCCTCCAGCCTTTTCTCTGCTCTTTTCTGCGTCTTTTCCGCGTAGCAATAGCACGCCTTTTTAAATTGAGGTAGAACTTGACATAGAATGAGGTGCAGATATTAAGTATACAGTTCAATGTGTCTTCACAGCTGTACATACAGGATAAGCACCTCTCCAATCAAGTTGCAGAACATTTTTTACTATCTAAAAGTCCCCAAGGTATCTTGGTGCCTGTACGGGAATGTTCTGTGAGACTGTATGGCATTCAATGGTGTTTTTTCATCTCCACCAGGTATCCTGATAATGCTCAGCATCACTTTGATCTTTAACCCCACAGTATATTTCTCTGCTGTACCATATGATTGGCACCTGATTACATACCTCCCCATTCTCTAAGTGTCAGCCACATAGTGCTGTTATGTAAAAAGATGCCTTGCTTACCCATTTTTGTTTACAGGAATATAAGCTCCTTGTAAGGAAGGAACACGTCAGCTACTTTTGCACATCACAGTAGTTAGCTCTTAGGAGAGCATGTTGGACACTCAGTCGTGTCTGACTCTTTATGACCCCCACGGACAGTAGCCCTCCAGGCTCCTCTGTCCATGGGATTCTCCAGGCAGGCATAGTGGAATGGGCTGCCATTCCCTTCTCCAGGGGACCTTCCCAACCCAGAGATCAAACCCGGGTCTCCCTCCTTACAGGCAGATTCTTTACCATCTGAGCCACCAGGGAGGCATGCGGTAGGGATCACATGGGACAGAAGTTGGGCTCCAAGTCCCATCAACTCTCTGAGCCTCATTTCCTTATATGTAAAATGCAGTTGAAAAATGTAAAATGATAGGTAGTTATGTGTTTGAAATTTATTTTTCTTGTTTTCCAATCATTTTTAGAAAATTTATAGAAATGTCCAACTGTCAGAACCTAATTATAGAACGTTTCCATCAGCCAGTGCTCATTTGTAATCACTCCCATTCCCCACCCTCATCCGTAGGCTGCCATCCATCTACTTTCTGTCTTTATGGGTGCCTATTCTAGACACTGCCTGTCAACATAATCTCATAATATGTGGCCTTGAAAAAGTTATTTTTGAAACCCAGGTCTATCTGATGCCAAATAAATTCCTAAAGTAAACAGATACATCAAGTAGAAAATCACTTGCTCCATTTTATGGGGGAAAATATCATTGTTTCCAGTACCATTTAAGTTTCGTGAGTATTTTTCCTTCTCTGTAGGGCCACTGACAGCCTCGGTCTCCTTCAGCACTCTTGTCTACCCTTTCCAGATTTCAAGTGCCTGCAGATAAAAAGGAATGGCAGCCCAGCTTTGGGGAAGACTGACGGGAGGGCTCTGTCAGTCTCTGGCAAACAGAATTCCTGGCACTTGCTTTCCCCTGCCAGCCTCGTCTCCTCTCTTCTCTCCCCAGAAGGAGAACTCAGGGAACATATAACCCGTTTAGGTTGCTTTTCTGCTCCACATTAAATATCCCCCAAGTTGCTAATAATATGCGATTATTTTCTCCCTGAGATGGAACACAGGAAGGCTGTGAACCAGGCGTGTCTGTCAGGGTGCTCCTGGGCGCTTTCCTGCCCTCCACGAGCCAGCAAGCACCCTCCCTGGAAAACGCAGGAGAGGCAGGGGAGGCCCCAGAGCACAGGGAACCCAGCCTCGGACAGACAGTCTTTAAAACACTTAGAGAAGGAGGTTCTTAGAAATGCTGCCCTTCATCTAGAACTAGCCCCTCCTTTCAACATCCTTTCCAAAAGTACCTTCTAAATCAGTATTTTTGTTTTTGTATGGAACACAATTAGTTTATATGCAAGAACAATTTTCTGAACTTCAGATAACACTGGAGTGTATAGATGAGGATTTGTGAGTGAAGTATGAGGCCCCTGCAGACAATTCTACTAAGGGAAAATTTTTTCTTTGTTTGAAAAATATTTCTAGTCATGTCTTCTCATTTTCTAACCCACAAACACTCTGGAATATGGCGAGAGTATCTAGCAAAAGTTAGCCAATTGCTCTTCAGTGTAAGATGTTGCTTCTACATGTGTAAATCAATATTCCGACAAGGTGCTTCCCTAAGTTCTATTTGCTAGTGTTTAAACAGAACAGAGGGTAACTGTTTTTTAGGAACCATCATAGTATCAAGAATTGTCTATTCTTAATTGTATCTCAGTGTCAAAAAGTAAAAATAGAGTGAGATCAGTTGAGTTCAGTCGCTCAGTCATGTCTGACTCTTTGCGACCCCATGAAATGCAGCACGCCAGGCCTCCCTGGCATCACCAACTCCCGGAGTTCACCCAAACTCATGTCCATTGAGTCGGTGATGCCATCCAGCCATCTCATCCTCTGTCGTCCCCTTCTCCTCCTGCCCTCAATCTTTCCTAGCATGAGGGTCTTTTCAAATGACTCAGCTGTTTGCATGAGGTGGCCAAAGTATTGGAGTTTCAGCTTCAGCATCAGTCCTTCCACAGACACCCAGGACTGATCTTCAGGATGGACTGGTTGGATCTCCTTGCAGTCCAAGGGACACTCAAGAGTCTTCCCCAATACCACAATTCAAAAGCATCAATTGTTCGGCACTCAGCTTTCTTCACAGTCCAAATTTCACATCCATATATGACCACAGGAAAAACCATAGCCTTGACTAGACGGACCTTTGTTAGCAAAGTAATATCTCTGCTTTTGAATATGCTATCTAGATTGGTCATAACTTTCCTTCCAAGGAGTAAGCATCTTTTAATTTCATGGCTGCAGTCACCATCTGCAGTGGTTTGAGAGCCCCCCAAAATAAAGTCTGACACTGTTACCACTGTTTCCCCATCTATTTGCCTTGAAGTGATGGGACCAGAGGCCATGATCTTCGTTTTCTGAATCTTAAGCTTTAAGCCAACTTTTTCACTCTCCTCTTTCACTTTCATCAAGAGGCTTTTTAGTTCCTCTTCACTTTGTGCCATAAGGGTGGTGTCATCTGCATGTTTGAGCTTATTGATATGTCTTCCGGCAATCTTGATTCCAGCTTCTGCTTCCTCCAGCCCAGCGTTTCTCATGATGTACTCTGCATAGAAGTTAAATAAGCTGGGTGACAATATACAGCCTTGACATACTTATTTTCCTATTTGGAACCAGTCTGTTGTTCCATGTCCAGTTCTAACTGTTGCTTCCTGACCTGCATATAGGTTTCTCAAGAGGCAGGTCAGGTGTTCTGGTATTCCCATCTCTTTCGAATTTTCCACAGTTTCTTGTGATCCACACAGTCAAAGGCTTTGGCATAGTCAATAAAGCAGAAATAGATGTCTTTCTGGAACTCTCTTGCTTTTTCCATGATCCACGGATGGTGGCAATTTGATATCTGGTTCCTCTGCCTTTTCTAAAACCAGCTTGAACATATGAAAGTTCACGGTTCATGTATTGCTGAAGCCTGGCTTGGAGAATTTTGAGCATGACTTCACTAGCGTGTGAGATGAGTGCAATTTTGTGGTAGTCTGAGCATTCTTTGGCATTGCCTTTCTTTGGGATTGGAATGAAAACTGACCTTTTCCAGTCCTGAGGCCACTGCTGAGTTTTCCCAATCTGCTGGCATATTGAGTGCAGCAGAGTGAGATTAGAATAGTTAAATAGGTCAAGAATCTGGAGTTGTATGTTTTGAGATTGAACATATTTTTGGATAGCCTACATCACGAAGATGGAATGTAGACAACAGCCTTTGAAATGCTTGCTTGATAAAAAAAAAATCTTTTTAAAAATCAACATCAATGTTTAACTAAGAATTTGAGGAGATATGTATGCTTTGAGGTCATTGGCTCTCCAAGCACCATCATACTGATGCTTTGTCTATACTGAGGCCACGTTTGAACATGACATCAAGGCTATAGAACCTGAGTGTCACAGTAGGATTGCCTATATTTAGGAGAAATTATGATATCTTTTTCTTTTTGGTAAACAGCATTTTGCAAGCTCTGTTACCTAGAAAGACGGGGTAGAACACAAGCTTATCTTAACTTTGTTTAAACTCACATCTATTGAATTGGTATATGAGGCAGGCACTGGGTTAAGTGTGTTCACTCATTTATTCCTCACAATACCCTCGGTATTCCCAAATGATAGACAAAGAAGCTGGAACTCAGAGAGAGTGACTAGCACGAGGGCATGCAGCTAATGGCAGGCCTGAACTTCACACTTGGTCTGACTGTAAAGGCTCAAGGTTACAGGGCCTGTAATAGGGGAGAGGGTTCAGTGTGCACAAAACCCCACTCTGCAAACACTCTGCACTTTCTCTTGTTCATACGCTCTCAACTCGAAGGCCACCACTACACAATGCAAAGAGAGGGCTGCCACAGCCTGCCTGGATTCAACACCCATCCCTATTCTCAACCCTCGTAGCCATCCCCCAGCTTTCTGGGTGTCTTTCAGTGCTGTAAACTCATCTGGGACCAACCCACATAGGATTCCCATGTTCGTTTCCAGGCTTTCTATTCCCCCTCTTCCAACCTGTTCCACTCCATCCCGTCACAAGTTTCCAGCAGGAAGATCTAACTGCTTCCATCTCTTTCATCACCTTTCCTGATACCAGGTATAGTGACGAACTTGGATTTGGACATCGGCCTTGTACCTATCCCTAAGACGCCAAAGATCAATGAAACATTGTCCAGAGGCTGTTTAATGAGGTATCAGTTCAGTTCAGTTCAGTCACTCAGTCGTGTCCAACTCTTTGCGACCCCATGAATCAAATCACGCCAGGCCTCCATGTCCATCACCAACTCCCGGAGTTCACTCAGACTCACGTCCATCGAGTCTGTGATGCCATCCAGCCATTTCATCCTCTGTCGTCCCCTTCTCCTCCTGCCCCCAATCCCTCCCAGCATCAGGGTCTTTTCCAATGAGTCAACTCTTCGCATGAGGTGGCCAAAGTCCTGGAGTTTCAGCTTTAGCATCATTCCTTGCATCTTAAAAGAGAAATTTCTTTGTAAAACAAAGTATCTTTTTCTGCTTAGAGTTTTCTAAGCCCCTGTGTATTACAAAGCAAGAAAAGCTCCTTATTCTCACCCTAGATGGAAGATTTTGAGCTCTGTAGAATTTCTCAATTTTTTTGTCACTCCCAAAATAATTTTTAAAGAGCAATGAATCTGCCAAAACTGGATGATTCCTTTACGAGGCACTGCCAACAGCATGGCACTGGCCCTCTCCTGGGCTCCCCTGCTGGCTCAGCAGTAAAGATCTGCCTGCAGTGAAGCGGGTACAGTCCTTGGGCTGGGAAGATCCCCTGGCTAGGAAATGGATACCCACTCCAGTATTCTTGCTGAGACAATCCCACGGACAGAGGAGCCAAGTGGGCTACAGTCCCTGGGGTAGCAAAAGAGTCAGTCACGACTGAGCAACTGAGCACGCAAAGACGATGATTCTCCTAGATTTCCATTTCAAAACTCTACCTCTTAGAAAAAATGAGAGAAAATGCATGAGCTACATCTTATAAAACCAGATGATTACTAAGTGCCTATCTTCCAGTATTCAATTTAACCTTTGGCAAATCCAAATATTTAAGATTTTCAAGAATAAAGTCATAGCATTCCTGCCTGGAAATTTTCATGTCATCTTGATGTGAATTATCTCAATCAGTGTCACATACACCTTAGCCCAGTTTTTAAACACTTTGTATGTTGCTGTTGTTCAGTCGCTAAGCAGCATCTGACTCTTTGTGACCCCATGGACTGCAGCACGCCAGGCTTTCTTGTCCTTCACGATCTCCTCGAGTTTGCTCAAACTCATGCCCACTGAGTCAGTGATGCCATCCCACATCTCATCTTCTGTCGTCCCCTTGTCTTCCTGCCTTCTATCTTTCCCAGCATCAGGGTCTTTTCCAGTGATTAGGTTTTTTGCATCAGGTGGCCAAAGTATTGGAGCTTCAGCATCAGTCCTTCCAACGAATATTCAAGGTTGATTTCCTATAGGATTGACTGGTTTGATCTCCTTGCTGTCCAAGCAACTCTTAAGAGTCTCCTCCAGCACCACAGTTTGAAAGCATCAATTCTTCAGTGCTCAACCTTCTTTATGGTCCCACTCTCATATCCACACATGACCACTGGAAAAACCATGGCTTTGACTATACAGACCTTTGTTGGCAAAGTGTTGTCTCTGCTTTTTAATACTCTCTCTAGTTTTGTCATAGCTTTTCTTTCAAGAAGCAAGCATCTTTTAATTTCATGGCTGCAATCAACATCTGCAGTGATTTTGGAGCCCAAGAAAATAAAGTCTGTCACTGTTTCCACTTTTCCCCCATCTATTTGCCACGAATGATGGGACTGGATGCCATGTTCAAACTAAGAGCTTTTCATTCTCCTCTTTCACCTTCATCAAGAGGCTCTTTAGTTCCTCTTTGCTTTTTGCTATTAGAGTGGTCTCATCTGCATATTTGAGGTTGTTAATATTTCTCTTGGCAATCTTGTACATTAGGTCTGAATTTTATCAAGGTAACTCAGTTCAGTTTCAGTTCAGTCACGCAGTCGTGTCCGACTCTTTGCGACCCCATGAATCGCAGTACGCCAGGCCTCCCTGTCCATCACCAACTCCCGGAGTTCACTCAGACTCACGTCCATTGAGTCTGTGATGCCATCCAGCCATCTCATCCTCGGTCGTCCCTTTCTCCTCCTGCCCCCAATCCCTCCCAGCATCAGGGTCTTTTCCAGTGAGTCAACTCTTCGCATAAGGTGCCCAAAGTACTGGAGCTTCAGTTTTAGCATCATTCCTTCCAAAGAAATCCCAGGGTTGATCTCCTTCAGAATGGACTGGTTGGATCTCCTTGCAGTCCAAGGGACTCTCAAGAGTCTTCTCCAACACCACAGTTCAAAAGCATCAATTCTTCTGCGCTCAGCCTTCTTCACAGTCCAACTCTCACATCCATACATGACCACAGGAAAAACCATAGCCTTGACTAGACGGACCTTAGTCGGCAAAGTAATGTCTCTGCTTTTGAATATACTATCTAGGTTGGTCATAACTTTTCTTCCAAGGAGTAAGCGCCTTTTAATTTCATGGCTGCAGTCACCATCTGCAGTGATTTTGGAGCCCAAAAAAACAAAGTCTGACACTGTTTCTACTGTTTCCCCATCTATTTC
>SJXQ01010493.1:537116-562755 GCA_006408695.1 Aepyceros melampus
TGTCATCAAAGCAGTGGACAAGAAGGCAGCTGGAGCTGGCAAGGTCACCAAGTCCGCCCAGAAAGCTCAGAAGGCTAAATGAATATTATCCCCAATACCTGCCACCCCAGTCTTAATCAGTGGTGGAAGAACGGTCTCAGAACTGTTTGTCTCAATTGGCCATTTAAGTTTAATAGTAAAAGACTGGTTAATGATAACAATGCATCGTAAAACCTTCAGAAGGAAAGGAGAATGTTTTCGTGGACCATATGTTTTGTGTGTGGCAGTTTAAGTTATTAGTTTTAAAAATCAGTACTTTTTAATGAAAACAACTTGACCAAAAATCTGTCACAGAATTTGAGACCCATTAAAAAAAAAGTTTAATGAGAAAAAAAAAAAAAAAAAAACATCAATTGATTTCTAGAGACCTTGACTCTCACCAACACCACCCCACACAAATCCAGCATCTTCCATCTGCTGGTTTATGGTCTCTGTCCGAAAATTACCTAACTTTGTAATTCTAATTGCTGATCCATTCCCTTGGGAGGTAAAAAGCAATTTACAAATTTAATTTAAAGCTGAAATAATTAAATACATTAGCTCAATGAAATCTCACACACTTGTGTATACATATTAAGCCAAAGATGCAAATGAGGAAATCAAGACTCACAGTGGCTCAGAAACTTGTCTGAAATCACATAATTAGGAAGGACGAGACATTTAAATAGTTTGCCTTAAAAGCCATGTTAATTACTATTTACTCTATTTTTAAATTCTGATGCGAAGTAGGGACTACACAATCAGATTCCTGGGGCTGGGAGTTAGGAATTGTTCAAGCCAAGCATAATGGGACCCTGGTAATTCACTTAAGGAAAGAAATGTAGCATGTGATGGTGGTGACCTTTAAAGAATGGATTGGGGTTTTCCTGAAGTAGCAATCAGGATCAGAAGGGTGCCTGTTTAAACAGCATACATGCAGTCTGAATTCTTTTTCTTCCTTTTTTGGTGTGGTGGAGGAAAGGACATTGTTTATCCCTGTGACTGTGACTCCATATCCCACAGTGCTGAATCTCAAGACAGAAAAGAGATGAGACACAGCTGCATTTTAACAAGGTTGATTTAGGCCCAAGCTACTGTTTGGGGCCTTTGGTTTGTGTCTGAGATAAGTATTAATATTTACCAGGATGTACTATTGTACAAGTCACCAGGGGATGATTTCTTAGAAAAACCCAGTACACAATCACAAGGATCAAACCCCCTTTCAACTCCTCAAGTTCAGCACATAATGAATTCAGTGCCCTGGGCTAGAACTTAAGTAACTAGGAGCAAAAACCAGCTCATCATGTGTCATTTCTACAGGAAGATAATGCTGGAGACACCGCATGATCTCCTGTAAGTGGAGCAGAAAGAGCTTACCCAGCCATTAGAGTGCCAGTGCAGAAGGCAGAAACCAGAGGCAGAGAGCCCAACAGGGACGCTGTAGTGAATTGTTTCTCTCCAGGCCCCCATGTGGTGACTGCCACTGCCCGCCTCCCTTCCCATGCTCAGCGTGTGCATGCATGCTAAGCTGATTCAGTCGTGTCTGACTCTTTGCAACCCCCTACGGACTGGACTGTAGCCCACCAGACTCCTCTGTCCATGGGCTTCTCCAGGCAAAAATACAGGAGTGGGTTGCCATGCCCTCCTCCAGAGGATCTTCCCCACCCAGGGATCAAACCTGTGTCTCCTGCTTCTCCTGCATTACAGGCAGGTTCTTTACCACCAGCGCAACCTGGGACATGCTCAGCATACCCTCCCACCAATGTTCTCAAAGAAAATGCTTCTGAGCGCCTTCTTTCCACATAAAATCACATGTACTTGGCCTCAGAACTGAAAACCCAAATGGTTCATTTCCCAAGCTCAAGTGCTGGCATATCTAAACAAGGACTTGTGCATGGTAAGCTAACAATCTCCCAAAGAGTTTCAGACATCAGTTATTCAAACACATTCTCAGACTGTGAAAATTAAGGGTAATCGATCCCTGAATGGAAACTTCTAACTGACACCTTCTGTGCTTTTTTTTTTTTTCCTTCCTACTAAAATAATTCTGAGATTATTTTCTTACTTTTAAAAAAGGCTGCATCTGTCTGGATTATCTTTTGTGTCCCATATATTTCAACGTTCATTAAATTCATATGTGTCCCCCAAAATGTAGATTAAATAAGAAATAAGTCTTAAGATTTATATTATCTCTGTTTTTACAAGTTTAACAGTAAATATCCTTAATACTGGATTTCCCTGGTGGCTCAGTGGTTCGATCCATGGGTTGGGAAGATCCCTGGAGAAGGAAACAGCAGCCCACTCCAGTATTTTCCCTGGGAAATTCCATGGACAGAGGAGCCTGGCGGGGCTACAGTCCGTGGAGTCACAAAAGAGTTGGACACGACTTAGTGCTAAACAAGAGCAACAGTGGTTAGCGTTGCTTTGCATTTGTGGGGTGCTTTCATGTTCTCTAGACGCCACTGGGAAACAGCCCTGTGCTTCCAAACGAATCCTCTCTTCCCTCAAGTCTCAGAGTTGTGGCATCTGTGTTAGTTGCCTGTTTGAGGCTCTCATAATAACTGAATAAGCAATGTCTATTAATTGTGAGTAAGATATCCACGCGAGGCAGCTTAGAATGACCTTCTGAAGCCACTGAATTCCAAATAAAAAGGTGTTTGAATCTGGCATGGAAACCAAAGATGACCCTCCTGGCAGCATGCAGTGTTGAAACACTATCTCAGAGGGCCTACCTCTCTGGAGGGTTTTTAAAAATAAGAATTAGGCCATGGATCTGTAATCCTGCTTCAAAGTCAGGGGATAAACAAGGTGATCTCTCATGGGATCCAGCAGCCTGGTGATTCATCATAGAAGGTGTTTAAAAAGCAAAGCCATGAAAGAGGAAGAGTTGCAGCATCAATCTAAATCAAGGCTTACATGTACTTTCTCTTTTTTTAAAAATTCTAATCTCTCCCTGCATTTTCATAGGACCTATCACTGTAGGACGTACCCTCTGCAACTACTTTGACAAACAATGGTATCAGCACTTCAGTTTTCAGTCTCTTTCATCAATTTTTGACAGTGAAAAATAGCAGAAACCGATTCCTGAAGCTCTGGACTCCAGTGATAGATTTGAAGAATTGATTTAGCAGAGTAGCTTGCCACGTTTCAGCCCCTGGCCAACTTTTCTTGGGCAAGTGCCCCCAGGCAGCATATCTCAGTGGAAACTTAGACAAATGCAATAAAAACAAAAGCCATATCATGTTGACTTTTCTACCAGGTAGATTTTTTTTAAGTACCAGGTTAAAAATCTATTTTTAATGAAGATTATATACAGCAAAACATTTTTTCCAGAGATGTGAGCTTTCACACAGTGGAGTTCTTGCAAATGAGCAGTAACAAGCTGAGCCTCTGGCCGTCCTATCTATACTACATAAAATTCATATTCATGGAAGCCAGCTTTAACTTATAACTCACACATTATAATGGGCTCAGTGCTAAGAAATAAGGAAATTGCTAATTATACTGCGACTTAATAGAATATTATCCATTAGACATAATTATATGGAAAAATGCTTTAGTAAGTGAAGCAGAAAAAGCTAAATATAAAATTTTATATATACATGCATACTCGTGTTGTAGATTTTTCATATGGATGAAAATAATTTGGGGATCTATGAAAATGAGATTGTTTTAGGATGCTAAAATGGTATTTTGGGTCTCATTTTTAACATACATGTATAAATATAAATGCACACATTCATGCACATTTGATGTAACAAATGATCACCCCTGTTAAACTTCAGTCTAGTATGTTCTGGTTTCAGCACATGCTTTTTTTCTTAATGCTGTACCATGATGAGTTACAAAAAATATACATATATATGAAAGTAAACCCACATGATCCCCCCTTCACTCACTTCCCTGCTCTTAAGACCCCCGTCAGCTGCAATAACCACATACAGAAATGGGTTTCCATTTTAACTTATATTCAGCTGATGAGTTTTTTCTTTTCCCTTTTCCAAATGATTTTGCCCCAGAAATTTTCCCCTAGATTATTCCAGAAAAGTATTTAGTATTTGCCCTTAATTAGAAATAGAAAGATTAACATATAAAATAAGAGAGAGCAGTCCTGCTGTGTTTCTGTGGCAGCTGAGATGTGTAATATCACATCTTTTGTCAGTGGCAAAGTGATAAGTCTGAAATGAGCTACAAAAACTGTATGGCATTAACAAAATCTTAACTGGCAAAGAAAAGTTTCTATGGTGAATGTTTCCATGCCCAACAAAGGAACGAAGCAAATAAAAAGATCAAGACTTATACCTTGGGTTAACACGGCAGAAAATAAATTGTTAAAAACTTTCAATGCCTTTGAAATACCATCACAGAATCATATTGATTCAAAATGCTTCCTTGAAGCATGGATTTTAAAGCTCTTGCATTTTTCCTGCCAGCTGATTCTAGTCTCAGTAGCCATCAAATTTTTGTTCCCTTCTCCTGGTCACCTCCAGAAACTCTAGCAATTGGCAGATTTGCTCCACTGCAATGAAACTTAGTAAAGATTGGCTTTATAAAGGACAGAAATAGTAGGGACCTAACAGAAGCAGAAGATATTAAGACAAGGTGGCAAGAATACACAGAAGAACTGTACAAAAAAGATCTTCATGACCCAGATAATCACGATAGTGTGATTACTCACCTAGAGCCAGACATCCTGGAATGAGAAGACAAGTGGGCCTTAGGAACCATCACCACAAACAAAGCTAGTAGAGGTGACAGAATTCCAGTTGAGCTATTTCAAATCCTGAAAGATGACGCTGTGAAAGTGCTGCACTTTTGAGTGCAGCAAATTTGGAAAACTCAGCAGTGGCCACAGGACTGGAAATGGTCAGTTTTCATTCCAATCCCAAAGAAAGGCAATGCCAAAGAATGTTAAACTACCACACAATTGCACTCATCTCACACGCTAGTAAAGTAATGCTTAAAATTCTCCAAGCCAGGCTTCAGCAATATGTGAACCATGAACTTCCAGATGTTCAAGCTGGTTTTAGAAAAGGCAGAGGAACCAGAGATCAAATTGCCAACATCCATCAGATCATCGAAAAAGCAAGAGAGTTCCAGAAAAACATCTATTTCTGCTTTATTGACTATGCCAAAGCCTTTGACTGTGTGGATCACAAGAAACTGTGGAAAATTCTGAAAGAGATGGGAATACCAGACCAACCTCTTGAGAAGAGGTGACCTGCCTCTTGAGAATACCTGACCTGCCTCTTGAGAAACCTTTATGCAGGTCAGGAAGCAACAGTTAGAACTGGACATGGAACAACAGACTGGTTCCAAATAGGAAAAGGAGTACGTCAAGGCTGTATATTGTCACCCAGCTTATTTAACTTATATGCAGAGTACATCATGAGAAACGCTGGGCTGGAGGAAGCAGAAGCTGGAATCAAGATGGCTGGGAGAAATATCAATAACCTCAGATATGCAGATGACACTATCCTTATGGCAGAAAGTGAAGAAGAACTAAAGAGCCTCTTAATGAAAGTGAAAGAGGAGAGTGAAAAAGTTGGCTTAAAGCTCAACATTCAGAAAACGAGGATCATGGCATCTGGCCCTATCACTTCATGGCAAATACATGGGGAAACAGTGGAAACAGTATCAGACTTTATTTGGGGGGGCTCCAAAATCACTGCAGATGGTGACTGCAGCCATGAAGACACTTGCTCCTCGGAAGGAAAGTTATGACCAACCTATACAGGATATTAAAAAGCAGAGACATTACTTTGCCAACAAAGGTCTGTCTAGTCAAAGCTATGGTTTTTCCAGTGGTCATGTATGGATGTGAGAGTTGGACTGTAAAGAAAGCTGAGCGCCGAAGAATTGATGCTTTTGAATTGTGGTGTTGAAGAAGACTCTTGAGAGTCCCTTGGACTGCAAGGAGATCCAACCAGTCCATCCTAAAGGAGATCAGTCCTGGGTATTCATTGGAAGGACTAATGTTGAAGCTGAAACTCCAATATTTTGGCCACATGATGCGAAGAGCTGACTCATTGGAAAAGACCCTGATGCTGGGAAAGATTGAGGGCAGGAGGAGAAGGGGACAACAGAGGATGAGATGGTTGGATGGCATCCCCAACTCAATGGACATGGGTTTGGGTGAACTCCGGGAATTGGTGATGGACAGGGAGGCCTGGCGTGCTGCAGTTCATGAGGGTGCAAAGAGTCGGACACGACTGAGAGACTGAACTGAACTGAACCCGTGGGTTTCCCACTGTGGTATCTGAATCCCACTTCAGTATCTTCGCAGGGGAAGCCTGAACCATGTGTTTCTCTCTACATGACCTTTGGCTTGCTCTGACAGCTAAGGAGATTTGACTTTCTGGCTGACCTACCAAAAGCTCAGGAAATGAACTTCCTAGTATTTACTGTGTCCTTTTCTAAATCACAGTTTCAGACAGAATATGATATAGAATATACATTCTTGGTGATGAAAAACTGTGCTATGGCCTAAAAAAAAAAAAAAAGCACATTCCCTCATTCTTGCTTGATGCAGAACAACAAACCACACTGGGCGCTTGACAAGGAAAAAAACAAAGACAGTTATGCACCTAGTTTCATGCCAAAAATATACTTGTTGTCCAAAAAGTTCATTCAGGTTTTTGATAGCATCGTACAGAAAAACCCAAACGAAGTTTTTGGCCAACGCGTTATAACTTTGTTGACCTTCTTATTGCCTTTACAATGCCAAGGTCAGATATATTTGTAAATGTCAGCTTTGAGTAATTCAAAATGTATGTAAAATCCCTACCCTGAAAGCTACAGTTCATGGAAAACAGAGGAAAGGTTGTCCAATTTGTGGGAGACCTAAGATTTTTTCGTTTCACATTTATTTATACAGTGGCAGATCAAGGAGGGTCTTCGGTAGAACTCAGTTCAAACTGCCTCTGCTATTAATGTCTGTGCAAACTTGGAGAAGTCAGCTAACCTCTCTGTGCTTTCATTTCCTTCTGTGTAAGATAGAGAATACAAAACATAGCACTGGGTCAACTATACCTCAGTAAGAAAAACACTCATCACAGACTACTGTAACAAGATGCTATATGCAGAACACCCAGAGCTAGTAATCATGCAGTGAACACCAGCTTCCTTCCTCATTTTCATCCTCCCACTCCAGTGCTCTTGCCTGGAAAATCCCATGCATGGAGGAGCCTGGTGGGCTACAGTCCATAGGCGCACAAAGAGTCGGACACGACTGAGTGACTTCACTTTCACTTTTCACTTTCATGCACTGGAGAAGGAAATAGCAACCCACTCCAGTGCTCTTGCCTGGAGAATCCCAGGGACGGGGGAGCCTGGTGGGCTGCCGTCTATGGGGTCACAGACATCTATTTGGACACGACTGAAGTGACTTAGCAGTAGCAGCAGCAGCAGACTCTTGAACTATTATAGCTTATACAATAACCGTTACTTAAATTCCCTATTACCAAGGAGCCTGGTGGGCTACAGTCCATAGGCGCACAAAGAGTCGGACACGACTGAGTGACTTCACTTTCACTTTTCACTTTCATGCACTGGAGAAGGAAATAGCAACCCACTCCAGTGCTCTTGCCTGGAGAATCCCAGGGACGGGGGAGCCTGGTGGGCTGCCGTCTATGGGGTCACAGACATCTATTTGGACACGACTGAAGTGACTTAGCAGTAGCAGCAGCAGCAGACTCTTGAACTATTATAGCTTATACAATAACCGTTACTTAAATTCCCTATTACCTCTTTGAAATACAAAGACTATATTTATTGATAGAGGGGAAAGATACATAAAGTCTAAATCCCTGTGCCATAAAGTATTTTTATAGGGCAGTGTAACAAAATGGGACCAAGGTTTTCTTACATTCATAGACAGTTAATTCTAGCCTGACTATTGCAAAACTCAACTATTTTGATTTTTTACAATGTCTGGCAATCCAGAAAACCTTTAGCTTAGATTACATTTTTTTCCATGCTGTAGTTGAACTGTTCAGTCTGAGAGAGGCCTGTGACAAGCTAGAGTTAATAAGTTTTCCACGGTGTCAAAAGTAATAATATTAACGTGCCATTGTGAGTTAAATTAATTTTGATTTGTGCACTGGCCTGCATATAAATGTGAATGACATTTCCAAATATGGTCAGGCAGAAGTGAGAAAGAGCAAAGTGGTAGAGCTGAATGAGATGCGTGCACTAGAGCGGGGCTGCCTCTGCAGGCATGGGGGTTGGGGGTGGGCGGGCGCAGGCAAGGAGATACAGGATATTACTACTGCAAGCATGGTGCAGTGAGGGAAGAGTTGTTTCAGTTCATTTTGTCCTTTACAAAAACTCCGGAAAAGAGATTGTGTCTTTACAGAAACTAGAGATGTTTGACATTCTGGCTCCTTGTTTGGTAATGAGAGGGCATCTTCCTGCTAATCTCTGGTTTCAAGTGTCTTCAACCCACAGATTTTTTTTTTCCTGCCTCAGCCTACAAGAGGCAGCTGATTGGTAATAGCTTTTAAATGGATGACCGTCGAGTGGTATTTTAAAGTCCTAATGGTTGTGTTCATTCCAGAGACTTCAGATTCCCACACACAAGCCCTGCCACTGGCATAAATAAATAAGCTGTCTGCAGACAGTTAAAAAATGCATGCTGAATTTCGGAAGAAAAGATCTTAGGATGACCAGTGTGGCTGGTGTAATATTGTGCCTTTTATCTATTTGAGCTCTAGTGTGTTAACAGCTGCAACCAGAAGTTAAATTATGAGGAAAATGAAGATTTCCCTGTTACATAGTTACTATAGATAAGAACCATTTACTAGTTTATATTATGTAATTATATAATTATTATTTTATTAAATTATGTAATTATATAATAGTTTTATATAATATATTGTATAATATAAGTAGTTTAATATAAAATTAATAGTTTAAAGTAAAGTGAAGTCACTCAGTTGTGTCTGACTCTTTGTGACCCCATGTATTGCAGCCTAAGAGGCTCCTCTCTCCGTGGGATTCTCCAGGCAAGAATACTGGAGTGGATTGCCATTTCTTTCTCCAGGAGATCTTCCTGACCCAGGGATCGAACCCGGGTGCCACCAGGGAAGTTAATAATAGTTAATAATAATTTAAGGAGGAATTATATAATAGTTTCTGGAGAAAGAAATGGCAACCCACTCCAGTATTCTTGCCTGGGAAATCTCATGGACAGAGCAGTGTGGTGAGCTACAGTCCATGGGATCACAAAGAGGTGACTTAGTGACTAAAAACAAACACAATAGTTTAAGAAAGCTGTGTGCCTCCCCTTACTAAAAACTTAACAACTCAGCCTAGCAACTAGATAATAGCAAGTATAATAACACGCCTCTATATATCTTTTATGTATCTCAACACATTTCTGTTTCCTGTCTGTTCAGGAATACTATGGATATACCACCCAATTTTTAAATTTGTATTACATAAAAGTCTCTTTATTTCAATAAATTAAGATCACTGTATTCCAGGCTACATATATGGTTTAATACCCACAGCTGTCCTACAGAGTATTGGAAATATTATCCTCCTTTCCTAAAGGAAAAGTAAAGGGACTCCCTCTCCCACAAAGTCATATGAATATTGAAAGTTAGAGTCTGTATTTCAACTCAGGTCAGTATAAGCCTATGCTCCTTGTGACACATAAACACAAAGACCCTGTTTTCCACCCATCAATCCACTGTGTGTATTAAAGGCCTCCTATATAAGCAACTGTGTTCTATATCTTCTACCTTTAACAATCTCAAGTGAAAACACAACAGCAAAGGAAACAGCTCCTTGGAAGAAAGTCTTTCACTAATCTGATTCTTCAGTTCAACAAACATTTCTATTACAGGTCATCCTCTGCTGGGCCCTGGTGATAAAGATGATTTAGATATCACTACTCAGGTAGTTATAGGCAAAGAGGTAGTTCATAAAAGTATGTCTGGAGGTGGGGAGTTCAGAGGGGTAATCAGAATGTGAATTCGAGGTGGGTTATAAAGGATGATTAGGAATTCAACAGGTCAAGAATAAGGATTTGCAATCAGGGAAGAAGGGTGAGCATTTGAGACATTTCAAAGAGAAACAACATCTGGCTATGATCTAGTACATGTAAGAGGAAGCTGATGAAGGCAGGGGCTAAGTCAGAAAAATAAATAAGGGTAATATTTTAGTGCCTTGAATGTGGAAGCTATCATTTTATTCTGATAGCTGGGAGCCAGGAGGGCGTTAAAGCTGCCAGTGGCCATATTAGCTCTATGGTTTAGGAAGCTAATCATTGGGCAGTATGACTGTGAATTGAAGGCTCTTGCTTCCATTGAGGAGGCAGAGTCCACGAAACTACATGACAGCGAAACTAAGAATTTGGAAAAGTTCTGAAGAACTGATTTCTAGTACCCTGTTCTCAATTAGACAGACAGGTGAGGGTGTGAAGGCCGCTGAAAGTGATTCCAGCTCTAGCTTGATTAACTGAGAAGTGAGCAAACAGGGCAATAAATGAAATTACAGAAAGATGCACTACCAAAGAAGACATACAGACTAACAAACACTTGAAAGATGCTCAGCGTCACTCATTATCAGAGAAATGCAAATCAAAACCCCAATGAGGTACCATCTCACACCAGTCAGAATGGCTGCAATCCCAAAGTCTACAAGCAAGAAATGCTGGAGAGGGTGTGGAGAGGGTGTGGAGAAAAGGGGACCCTTTCCCACTGTTGGTGGGAATGCAAACTGGTATAGCCACTATGGAGAACAGTGTGGAGAGTCCTTTAAAAACTGGAAATAGAACTGCCTTGTGACCCAGCAATCCCACTGCTGGGCATACACACCAAGGAAACCAGAACTGAAAGAGACATGTACCCCAATGTTCATCACAGCACTGTTTATAATAGCCAGGACATGGAAGCAACCTAGATGTCCATCAGCAGATGAATGGAAAGAAAGCTGTGGTACATATACACAATGGAGTATTACTCAGCCATTAAAAAGAATACATTTGAATCAGTTCTAATGAGGTGGATGAAACTGGAGCCTATTATACAGAGTGAAGTAAGTCATAAAAAGAAACACCAATATAGTATATTTGTGTGTATATATATATATATATATATATGGAATTTAGAAAGACAGTAATGACGATCCTACTTGAAAGGCAAAAGAGACACCAATGTAAAGAACAGGATTTTGGACTACATGGGAGAAGCTGAGGGTGGGATGATTTGAGAGAATAGCATTGAAAATGTGTATTACCGTGTGTAAAATAGATGATCAGTGCAAGTTGAATTCATGAAGCAAGGCACTCAAAGTGGGTGCTCTGGGACAACCCAAAGGGATGGGATGGGGAGGGGGGTTCACAATGGGGATACACATGTACACCTATGGCTGATTCATGTTGATGTATGGCAAAAACTACCTCCAATTAAATTAATTTTTTTTAAAAAAAGAGAAATGCACTAATTTTAAAGACTAACATTAAGTTCTGGTTTTGGACATATTGATTAAAACAGAATTCATTTCCCTTTAAGATCATTTTAACACCCTCCTTTTCCCCCACCACAAACTTGTTTAATTTAAATGATTTATATACTGTATTTTATGTTCTCCAAAATAGTACCATACCTACCAGCCTGCATTGCTTCAATTTTTCTGATTCCATCATCTCCTTAAGAATCTAGTACTTTTCTAAATTGCTTATAAAGAAAGCCAAAATTCAGGTCCTTTCTTCAGAAAAGAAATCTCTGATGGAAAAAAACAATGTCTTGAAGAAAAAAAAAAGATGAAGAAAATGGCCTTCATCTTTGCCATTAAGCTAGCATATTTCCTGGCTTCCTCTGGAACTTCCTGATTTCCATTTCCACTCTCCCAGTTAGCAGCCAAGTATAATAAACCACTTCAAGCCCCACTCCTTCCTGGGCTGATCCAAGCTCAAGGCCACTGACAGGTGAAGTGAGGAACAAAACCAAACCATGTTTTACCCCAGGGTAGGATTCTGCTGCTGCTGCTAAGTCACTTCAGTCCTGTCCAATTCTGTGCGACCCCAGAGATGGCAGCCCACCAGGCTTCCCCATCCCTGGGATTCTCCAGGCAAGAACACTGGAGTGGGTTGCCATTTCCTTCTCCAACACAAGAAAGTGAAAAGTGAAAGTGAAGTCACTTGGTCGTGTCCGACTCTAGCGACCCCATGGACTGCAGACTACCAGGCTCCTCCGTCCATGGGATTTTCCAGGCAAAAGTACTGGAGTGAGGTGCCATTGCCTTCTCCAGGGTAGGATTCAGTGGATTTTAACTCTGAGAGACCCGCAGTGTGAGAAGACCCCAAGCCTCCCTGAAGAAGGAGGGCTGTAGGCAGGGGCCACGTGCAGCCAGAAAGGCATTTCCGCAGACATCTGACCAATCCCCACGGCTGGCTGTCCGTGTCTATGGCCCTTCTGCGTGTCTAAGAATCAGCTCGTAAAAGGACTGACAAGAGTAGGCTGTCCATGCTGGACTTCCCTGGTGGCCCAGGGGTTAAGACGTGACCTTCCACTGCCGGGGGCACAGATTTGATCCCTGCTTGGGGAACTAAGATTGCACACGCCAAGTGGTGTGGCCAAATAATAATAATAGATTATGTAAGCATTCGCATGACATCATCCTTCCAGTCATTAATACAACGAAAACACGAGTGTCTGTTTTGTGCCAGGCAGTGCGCCTGACACCAGCTGAGTGAGGAACACACAAGATGGATACAATAGTATGCTGTAAAAACTGATTTGTGATTTGTTATGGATAACAATAAAATAACGAGCATGCAATGTGCACTGAAACCATGTTTTAGGCGTCAGTCTAAGCCCTTTGACACATCTCATCTCATTTGATCCTCAGAACTACCAGTTGAGATCAGTACTATCATTACCCCTTTTTTCCAGTAGGGAACCGCAGCTTAGGCAGATGAAATAACCTGCCCAAAGTCACCCAGCTGGGCAGTGGCAAACCAGGCTTCTAATCAGGTCCACCTGGCCTGAGACCCCAGCTCTACACCTTGACTTCCTAACAGAGCCATCCCTCTCCCATAACCGGTACCATCCCTGTACCATACCAGCTCGATACCTCCACCACCTGCCTCAGCCACAGAGCCATCCTTGTACCATATCTGTTGACCTCTGGGCACGTGAGTCCAGAGAATATAGCACTTCTCGTGTGTTTAGAGATGGCGGCTTACTTTCTTATATTTCTAATTCCTTGCTTAAAATAATCCCTTTCTTGCATTTATTTATCGATGATGGACAGGGAGGCTTGGCGTGCTGTGATTCATGGGGTCGCAAAGAGTCGGACACGACTGAGCGACTGAACTGAACTGAACTGAATCTTCCCTTTTACAGAAAGCTTATCCTTTTACCTATTTTTTTCCTTATTTGACCTCAGTGAATCCCTATGAGAAGAGAAGAATACATTTGATTATTATCCTTTCTGATTCAAGGTGATGTCATCCATCTCCTTTCAGTCGATATATTTAACTCCGACAACCTCAGGATCAGAAAGGAGAAGGGGGAGTTTGTTTCAACATGTTTCTGCTCCTCTGAGAAACCCTTTCATTTCAACAGTCTGCAGATATCCATGGAAGACCTTGAGGCAGTCATTCAGGAATTGTAGCCCACTGATTCCTGCACACTCAGGAAGACATGAAAGCAATTACAAATTGCTTAACAGATGATGCATAATATTAGAGCTGAAGAACCCGGCTGTGAACACTTCCACCAGGGACGTGCTGCCATCTGAATTTTTTCTCCAATTCAGCACATCGTGCTAATAGTATCTTACTGGATTCATCTTAGATATGATTGAATAATGACCCCATATAAAAAGAATATTAAAATTTCACAATATTTGCCACACAGAAGAAAGAGCAGGGGCTTCAGTGCTTAACAAACCTGTGTTCTGGATTCGAAGGAGCATCTTACCTTAACAAAGTTACTCCACAGGGCTGAGCCCTAGTCTGTCCAATTATAAAATGGAGACAATGAAACCTGTATTTCAGGGCTATGAAGATATGGAATAAATTATATGAAGTATCCAGCTTCCAAATTAGAGAAGCTGATCTATAAATGGCAGTCTGGTATCGATCGACGACTAACATTAATTGAGCGCTTCCTGTGTGCTAGCTTCTGTTGTATACACATCGCATATATAAACTCTTTCATCCTCACAACAGTCCTTCGATTAGTTTATTATCAGGATGAGATAGTTGAATGGCATCACTGACTCAATGGACATGAGTTTGAGCAAACTCTGGGAGATAGTGAAAGACAGGGAAGCCTGGTGTGCTGCAGTTCATGGGGTCGCAAAGAGTCAGACACAACTGAGTGACTGAACAATTCTACTGATAAGGATACAAAGTCACCCAATGGTTAAAAATGTTCCCGGATCACACAACCAGACATGACAAGATATGTCAAGATTTGAACTCGATAGTCTGACTGCAGTGTTAATCATGGCACTGTCTCTAAAAATCAGTTTTGAGAACCTCACACATTTCAGGAATAAAAACTTAACCTCTGACCCATTTTCCTTTCTGATATACCTTAGTTGTAAGCACAGGAAACTCTTACTCAATGACACCAGGAAAAATTGTCTCTGGTTACCTCTGTAAGCAGTTCAAATTTACCCTCACACAAAAATGGTTATTCTTAATTTATGCTGTACACAACTTCTTTCAGGAAGATTTCCCACCTTACCCTGTACCATTGTAACCAACAAGGGACATCACTGACTCATTGTGCTCCCTTTAATTCACTTGGGGTAAATCTGAAAGTAATCTTTTATACTATTACATATGTTCTTTACATTTTTATCTTTTTTCCCATGAGCTTAAGTCTGTAAACCTCTTCTATCTTATCTCATAAAAGTAGTCATATGATCTATGATGATTCATTATATTCGACCAAATCTTTTCAAAGATTCAAGGACTCTGAGTGCCTATAGGATTTTTGCAGATAACACAATTTCATACATATTTTACTAGCTTCAAATTTGAAATGATTTCCCTAGATTTGACATATTCTTTCTCCTAGTTGAAAGATTTTGGGGGATAATCTGAAGTTTGTATGGTGATTTTTCTTATGTAACTTTTTTCATTTATTTGTCAAGAATATGTATTTCAAAGCAATGGAAATAAGGGTTACCTCAGGCTCTGCATTTGTGCCTTTGCAGAATTTATTGAACAATCACGGTACTACTTTTCTGAAATAGATTTCCATGGCAATTTGCAAGCTACTTTAGGGTACAGTGCTGGCAAACTTACTTTTATGAAATTTTCAAATATGAAAAACTCCTCTTAAAAATATTTTGTATTGACCTCTAGAAGCAGGATATTGCATAGTAAAACCATATATGAAAATCATATATAAAAACTCATCCTAATAAAATGATTTTAAAAAAATCATCTGGTGAAATTGACCAAAATTTATCAGTCCATTTTTTCAGTCACATTTTCTAGAAACTAAGTTTCCTTCATTATAAATATGGTGTGGAAAAGTTGAAAACCATAATGCTATTGTAAATAAAAGAGGGAACATACTGTAGTTTAAAATACCCTGAGTTACAATTGCATAAAACATGTTCTTAAATTCTTTTAGTCATCATTTCTCATAAAAATCTATGATGCCCTTTACATAAAAAAGAACCCTGACATCTCAGCAGGGTCACTGCGTCTGTCAGTCTGAATCCATGCAAAATGAGGCAAATAAGATACACCCATGTGCTTCTTTGTCTGAAGAGGATAGCTTCCATTCAAATTCATATCATACTCATTTGCAGGTAAACTATATTTTTGTACTGTGTACTGTAGTGATATCCACATTTCCATGCAAAGGACTGTTGAATTCCCTAAATGATGCTCTGATTTTCTTAACAATGAACACCAGTGAACTTTCCCCTAGGCAAACCAGATGGAAACAAAATTGCTTCTGCAAAATGAACAATTTGTGAAATCTTGGCAAATTGAATTCCAAATATGCTTAGAGATAATCTTGACTTCCTATGTAAGTCTAACACAACATGCAGTGCATTAAGGTCTACATGAGAAATACACTAATTAGCTGCATAACCTTTAAGGAGAAACGAATGAGAACAGATCACCATTGGAGACAGAAAAGCCAAGAATTCTAAAAAAGAAGTAATGCGCAGACGGGACAGTTGCACTAAGAAACTAAGATTAATGTAGATGCTGTTAGAGGTGTTCACTTATCACCTTTGAGACTGGTGATCTGTTGTGTGAAGGGGATAACTCAAGCTAAGCAAATTTCTTAACATTGCTTCAAGTCAATTACATAGCCAAGATGAACATCTAAATTCAAATATCTAATCTATATGCCTATCATTTGCTACTCCAGATAGTCTCATCTTTATTTGAAAACTGAATTAACTGGGCTGTGCATGAGAAAGAGTTTGTTTCCATTACCCACAATCTGATTATATTACTGTTTCCATAGTGACACTCACACTGTCAAGTAGATTCAAGGCGCTTGTGGTACAGAAGATGGACTGAACTTTTTCCTTCATTTCAAGGGATCCTTCCAGCTCTCTCGGCATTCCATCTAGGAGGGTGATAATGTCCCTGGAAATGACCATAGTCATAACTGGGATTTATACATATTCAGAAATTCAAATATTCCACCTTAGGTATTATATCATCAAGTAATGAGAATCCTTTCGCATCTTTACAAGAGCCAGTTGCTCAATGTTTAATAGTAAAGAAGTAGTAGTAACTATTCTACTGATATTAAACTAGCAAAAAAAGACATTAATATAATTTCAGAGCTCTTTTCTTTCATTTCATTCTTACCAGTTCTTACTAGAAAACGTAGTTGCACTATTATCAATGAATCTAGTTAGAGTTTCTCTCCAACCAAACCTGCCAAATTCCCAGTGTTACTCACATATCATTTTTTAAACCTATTCCCAAACAGTACTGCTTTCTCTTTGACTCTTTTTATGTTTTTTCCTGTCCAGTTATTCACTAATGATATTTCTACATTGTCCTTGGCATGTATACTCTCCCAGAAAGCTTGATTCCCGACTTTAATTCCATATCCCTTTTTGCCTTTAATAAGAAACTCAAATGATATCTTAAACCTAAAGAAACTTTTTATCAGCTATGTGCTAGACTGTTCTATTTTTTTTTAATATCACTCATACACTTAGCACAGCTTTCCATTTTTCCCCATCAGTGTATTGGCCAACTAATTCCAAATTTTTCTTACAGTAGTACAAAAACTAAAAAAAAAAGTCATTTTCCCTGTCCTGTCCCTTTCCCACAATAAAACACAATTGCTCTTGACCTCTAATTTTATATCAGCTTTCTGCCATATGGCAGACCCTTTGTTAGTCCAAACTGATGAAAATATAGGTCTTGCTTAATGAAAGAGGCAAAGAGGGAATAGACATCTTTAGGAATATCAATATTACAAGTGCTATACTGAGAGTTTGGAAAGGTGCCATTGAACTGCAAATAGGGAAGAAGAGCCAGTTTCTCTTGAGCATGGCCAGGGAATGACTCAGTAGAGATGACAGCTGAGAACTGAGGAGTCCAGTAGTAAAACAAAGGGAAGGAGGTTATACCAGGCAAAGGAAGCAGGATGTTCAAAGATCTGAAAACACAATAGACCATGGTGCCATTAAGAATATGCAATAGTTCTGGTTCTATTTTCTGCAACCCAAAATGACTTCGCTTTTATGTAGTAACATCTCTGTTGTGTAAGTGTGCTACCTCCTGCAATAAATCTTTCCATAATACTTTTATCATTTTCCTCTGTATATCCATGGCTTTCATCCTCTCGTGTCATCTTCATAGGCTGCCCTTTGAATGGTCAAAAATCTGTTCAGGTGGGGCCACCCTTTCTAAGAGTCTCTCAAAAAAGCTGTTTTGTTTACCTAACTCCTCCCTTTTTTGCTGTCTTAATTCTTCTTGCTCATGTGGATCATAAGAGCCAGGAACAGTCACAAAAGTTAGTCTTTTTTCGCCTGCTATATATTCACACTCACACATCTAACCTACAGTCCATCCCTTTCCAACAATCCATTCCCCCAACCCCCATGACATTCTTCCCCTATTGTGGGTATCAAGAAGCCTCGAGCCAGTCCCTTCAGGAATATTCACTTCCCTCTTTATTGTAAAGTACTTGTACTCTGTTGTAAGATTTCATTCTGCCTCTAGATTTTGGCACTGTGCCATCTTCTCCTGGAATTTTTACCTTAATTCTTCCCCTTTCTGACTAGCTTATCTAAATCTCTGGTGCATGTTCAAATCCACTTTCAAAGAACCATAACTAATATGTAGCAGTAGTGCTAATTTCCTCATTTAATCAATAATAATTTTCTCATCTCCCCCAGAAGAACCCAACTGCCACCTAATAAGGGGCCACCTACCCCAAACACTTCACTTTCCTTTCTTAACACCTCATGTTGCCTTGTGATTTGTTGACACACATATCAAGGACGCTTCTGACGGTTCCAGCAGTAGCCAGGATGCATTTCTATTGTGGGTTAAAAGTGGCTGCAAAGCGGAGTGCTCATATTCCTCTCAACATCTTTCTCTTTCCACCTGTTCTGCTTCCCTATCCTAATGCTAAATCTCTCTGCTGCTGTTAAGGCAGCTTCAACATTTTGTAGTTTGTTTTTTTTTTGTTTGTTTGTTTGTTTTTTTTCGATGAAATTGCCATATGACCTATATCCTGTTTCAACCCTGAAGAGAACTAACAGGCTTTGGCTTTCATTTGCTTGGGGGAAATCACCGCAGCGCCTCGTCCTTTTCCATCTGATACAGTCTACAAAATATATCCATTTTCTCTGTCATTTGAGGTTCACATCAAACTCTTTATTTCTGTGGATCTGAATTATGGCAAATACCTCTCCTGGGTTCTTCCTAGTTGAACAAATAATTAGGGTCCCAGCATCGAGGCCCTCCCTAGGCAACAGTTCATCCCTTATGAGGTGAATCCACACACACACACACCCCTCAAAATCCGCCCATCTCTTTCCTTGCCAGTCCCAAGTTATTTGATTTTCCTTATCTTTCCCCTCCTTCTGCCCTCTTGCTAATGGAAGATAAAATAAGCAAACTGGTCATTTTTCCCCTTACTCTTTTCCAAGTTTCTTTTCTCCCCTCTATTCCTTTCTCTATATTTTCTCCACTGCTTTGTCTCAATTTATTGATAAGTCTCAATTTATCAGCTTTTTTTCCTTGTCTTTTCTCTTTTCTCAAGGCTCCTATTTGTTATGGGCAGACCCCTTGGCAAGCTGAAACCAGAGGTGGAAAACTGAGTTTGGACCCCTGACCACCCTAATCTTGCTTTTGATTGTTTGTTTCTTAACGTTTTTATTTTGTATTGGGGCATAGCTGATTAACAATGTTGTGATGTTTCAGAACAGTGAAAGGACTCAGCCATACATACACTTGTACGCATTCTCCCCCAAACTCCCCTCCCATCCAGGCTGCCCCATAACATTGAGCAGAGTTCCCTATGCTATACCGTAGGTCCTTGCTAGTTATCCATTTTAAATATATCAGTGTGTACATGTCCATCCCAAACTCCCTCACTGTCCCTTCCTAACCTTGCTTTTAAATGGCTTTTCTCCCCTTGCCAGCTTCTGTGTAACTAGCCTAGCTTCTGCCTTGCTCTTTCTGTCACCTTCTTTCTGGTCTTCTCCTCCATGATTGTGAACTCCCCTTGGCTCACAGGTGATTCTCATTCATGTAATCCTCACAGAAAGAAAAAAAGATATGAGGCATCTAGGTTAATGGTGCAGGAAGAACTTGCTGGAAGCACTGCACCCCCGCCACCCCAGACCGCCTCCCCCCGAGGTGGTTGGTGGCAGAACTCAGGTCTGAAGACCTTTCACCTTCTGTTTCATCCAGCCCTCCCTGAGAAGGAAAACCTTCCTGGCTGGAAAAACTGATCTTACTTATTGGGGGATATTAACCTTCAAATAAAGTCTTCCTTCCTTAGCCCTGTCACTAGACTCTGGAAACGTCAACCTTCTCCTCTTTCTGCCAGAGCATTTGTGCTCCCTGTTCAGTGCAGCTAGCACATGACATTGTTATTGTGTTTAAATTTGTCTCTCCACTGCAACCTGAACTTCTTTAAAGTCATCCTATCCTCTAAGGTATCTATGGAGCCTAAACTAGACTCTGGACAAGTCTTGGTGGAACTCAATCATTGCTTAGTAAGAAACCAATGAATGAGGCTGAATATAAAGTTAATCCAAATTAAATAGTATCCTCACAAAATAAATATTAAAATGAAGTGAAGTTGCTCAGTCGTGTCCGACTCTTTGCGACCCCATGGACTGTAGCCTACCAGGCTCCTCTGTCCATGGGAATTTCCAGGCAATGGTTCTGGAGTGGATTGCCATTTCCTTCTCCAGGGGATCTTCCTGACCCAGGGATCGAACCCAGATCTCCTGCATTGTAGACAGACGCTTTACCATCTGAGCTAATAGTCTTATTCACCTAAACAATTTGCTGTCCATTTGCACACTAGGTCAGATTCAGTCTTTTTAACCTGGGTGCACCCACAGCAACATTTCACACTGTCACCATCTGGACCATTAGACATAAATACCGATTCGGCAGATACCTCAGCGGTAGAAGAGGAGTTATGGGAATTAAATGAATTTGAAAGATACCACCACACAAAGGATGTATTTAAAACCACCCTTATGTTATTAAAATTAAAAACCTGACATTGACCTTTCCTATAAATGAATAACATCTTTGTATTTTTACAAATGGAGAACATGCAAAGAGTCCAGATTCGTTTTGAGAAAGTGTTGGACTGCCATTTGTCTGTCACCTCTAAATAGATTCTCAACCTCAGAGAAAAACCTTCTATTCAGAGAATTTATCACCAATTTAACACATAGAAAAATCTTAAGATTAATATAAATAGAATATGTCCTTTTAAAATGTCACAGCATTGAGCCAATTCAGGTACCTTTTTAAAACTCATTCGAAAGTACAATATTTCCAACAAGCATGTGAACTTAGCCTCATTTGCAAAGGTCATTAAAGTGAACACCTCTTCTTACACTTAAAATGATGGATGCTGCTATAAAAGCCATCAAATAAATATTCATTTTAATCAAGTTTTTTATTTACCCAATGGAGATGACCTCTGTTTAGTATCTATAATGCTTTTCAAAAAGGAAAGATATTGCTGTAGTTGTCTATATTAAGTCCTTAATTCATGTCTACTCTATTCAGTGGGTGCTTTTAAAATTATCAGAATTATCAAGCTGCTCAGAACAAAGGTGCTTTCTGATTGTCAGCTCCATATTCTAAAAGAGCAGGTTAATTTCTCTGAATCTCACAGTTGGAACTGTCTAATACTAACTGGCAGTTCCACCTAGTGATCAGGGCAATTGACTAAAATAAATTACACATAAAGCTGAGATTCCTAATAGTAATCAGGTCCCTTCACGAGTTAATCACATCAGCAAAAGCACTCATCTGTTGGCTGCAACTCTATGGGGTCTATCGTATAAAAACTGTACTTTCAGAAATGTTTTCATTTCCAGTTTTATGAAAGGACTAACAGAGCCATGTCTACAGCACTAGGAACAAAAACGGACTTCCAAATATACTCATTAGTGGACTCGTTGGTTAAACTAGAAACTCTGTTGCTATACTGAGTACTAGTGCCCAAGCTATTTACAGAGTAAGGCGGGTAAGGCTCTCCTTTCAATGCAATCAACCAACAGTTATTTCTAAGTCCCTATTATGTGCCTCATTAGGTAACACCCCTGTTCCTCTGGAGTTTAGGGTGAGGGAAACTCACATACATGAATAGGAGAAAATATCATCTCTAAGCACCATCCTCCTGGCTAATGGCTATCAAGCAATTACTAGCAGAAATCCTTGTGTGCTACGGAGATACTGAATTAGAGATATGGAACTTGGACTAAGGGCTTCATACTTAGGGGTAATTTGATTAGTCATAAGGGACTAAAGTCATTGTAGAATTCCCTAACTAAGCAAAAATCTGCTGAGGGGAAAGAAGAGAGCTCATAAAGACAGTCATCGCTGTGGTGACGCCTCCACTCACACACAGTGTTGTACCATTCTCATAATGAAGACACTGATTTCACTGGCCAAGAGTGTTAATGGCTAACAGCTCAGAGCAACTGAGTTCCTCCTTCTCACATCTCCATCACAGCTGAGGGGACCCCTGGTGCAAGACATAGGGAAAGACTGGTAGATTTAGGAGCATAGAATCTCATCCCTCATCAGAATTCAGATCAACTCTGAAGAGTTATCATAGCTCTAAAACTTCCCATAGGATCAGCTGAGGCCTCTGATATGACTGAACCACAGCCCAACTTCACCCAAACCATTCTGCTTTCTACACTCTCTCACAGGTATTGATTCAAAAGACACATCCCAGTCAACCTCCCACATGCAAATCTGAGTTTGCTTCCCTGGAGAACCCAACCTGAGGATACTGAGGACATTGACTATAGTTGATCGCAGGGAATCTGCACTTATTCCATCAACAGGCCTATATGGCTCTACTCTGTCTGCTGGCACTTGTGGGTCTCCTATTCTGGTGGGGAAAACCTCAACCAAATAGACCTTCTGGTGATATGTGCCAGGATAGGAAAGAAGCAGGGCAAGGGGGAGGTGGTGTGAGTGTTGAGGAGTGGGCGGGACTTCTTTAATAGCATGGCCATATAACACCTCTCTAAAGAGGTGTTACGTTAAGCAGAAAGCTGAGTAAACTAACGGAGCAGTCCCTGGTATGTCTAGGGGAAGAAGACTGCAGGCAGAGGGAAGAGCACAGCAAAGGCTCTGAGTCCATGTGTGCCTAACAGGTTTGGAGGAGAGAGGGTAAAATTGGGAACAGTGGTAGGGGATGGAGGGGTCAGATCATATAAAGCCTCTTAGCATAAGAAATCCAGATTATTTTAAGTGGAATGGGAATACATGGAAGGGCTTTGAGAAGGATCGTCTCATGAGCAAGTTCCAATTTAAAATTATCAGTCTGCCTTTTTATGTGAAGAAGAGTCAAGGAAAGAGCAAGAGTTGAAATAGAGTCGCTGTCAGGAGGCTATTACAGAAGCCTAGATCCAGAATTATGATGATTTAGACTTAAGGATACCAATAGTCATGGTTTGCCTGGGACCAAGGTTTCCCAGGATACAGAATTTATGAGGCTAAAACTAGTAAGTCTTGAGGAAACCAGGATGGTCGGTCACCCTTCTTGGACTAGAATGATGACCCTATAAATGGAAGGTATGTGTCAAATTCAAAACATATTCTGAAAGTTAAGTAGGTAGTGAAGTTGAAGAAAAATATCTGGATAGCTGGGGCCAAGTATAGAGCTTCTGGAAAGACAGGAAGATGGGTTTGGGCCTTTCAAAGATAAGCTTGTCATTAGTATGTGGTTGACATTGGACTTTGGAGAGATTATGGCAATCTTTGGTCAGACTGTTTCAAAAGAGATGACAGAAGTATTTAAGGCATGATCTCACATAGTGGCGACGGCAGTGGTGAAATGGGGGTAGAGGGGATAGAGGTGGTATTGGAGACCATGGTGCGGGATGACGGTGGTGACGGTAGCAAATATGGTAGAGATGCAAGTCGTACTGCGAGAGGAAGTGGTGAGGACAGGGGTCATGCAGATGACTGCGGCAGAAAAAAGTGAAAGACAAAATATACTTGAAGATACATTTACCAAAATCAAGCAATGTCAGGTTGAATGACTAGAAGACAGCAAAAGGGAAGGTGGCCAATGGAAACATTAGTTAGTGACCCTAACAGAAAGGGGTATTAGGAAGGAAAACAGCTGAGGGGAATGTTTGCTGATGAACATCCATTTAGCAAGATGATCTTAAAGTGAAAAGAGAATATCCTCGTGGGTGGTCAGTTAGCAGCATTAGTTTATATTATTCCAGGTGGCAGTCTGATAGTAAAGAAAATTCGGGATTGAGTCCAAAGCCTTTGTTCCATGCTGATACAGCAAGTAATCTAATGTAAACGGAGCTTAAAATATTTAGCATTGAAAAGCAACTTCAATTGGTTAACATAAAATGCTTGCTTAATTTGACATTTGAGCGAATGAAATCTTACCTGTTGAAGTTCCTAAGTTAATGAATTAAATGTATATCTGTAAAAGGTGCTAAAATAAGTACTTTTCCCTAATTCCCTTTCTCCCAAAACATCCATTTTGAAATGTTATCTTTCAGTACTATGAGATGAGTTTCCCCCATCTCATAGCTGTAAAATTACAGGTAACTTCACATAGTTCTTCTACTTGAGGTATGCTTTTTAAAACTGCAACTGCTTTCTTCTGTAACTGTGTAGAATCTTAAAGATTCTGTATATGTCTTAAGACTGAAGAATAAATATATACTAGAAGTTAGGACAACTCTCTGTTTAGAACAACCAAGATGCCTGCAAGCTGCAGAATTAGATTTGGGTCCATGAAGAGAGGTATCATTTGAGAGAGAACAGTCATGTCAAAATGCCTCGTTAGAATCATTAGAGTAACCCAGTTCTCCAACAGAGTCCACCAGGGAGGCTATTGTCGTGAACAGACAGAATCCTGCAAAAAACAGCCCTCCCAACAAGCATTTCAGAACAGCAATTTTGTTCGTTTACATTTCTCTTGTCTCCCAAGGTTCAGATGAATTTGTCCATCCTTTGTATTAATTGCTGTGCTGTTGAGGCCCATTCTGTATTTTCAGAGGCTATGAAAAGTAATTTATTCTACGAGATTCTCCTGATGTGTAAATTAATTCCTAGGGGTGAGTAGGCACTTCAGGTGAATTTAGCACATTATATGTAACTCTCTATTATCTACACTAATGAAAGGGAGGTATTACCTAGAAAATTCAAAACAGGAGAATGAACTCAAATTTCCATGTATTTCCTTTCTGAAAACTTGTGGAAAGTGATAATTTAGGGAATGATGTTGTCTTCAAAGAATTTATAGTTATGTGGGAAAATTAAGACTTGCACAGGTAAGACCAAATTAAAATCTTTGGTAACATAAGAGATACATAGGCAAGCCATTGTGTGAACTCAAGGAATGAAAGAACCGTGTCTCTACACACACAGAGGGATATTTCCAAAAGCACTGCGTCAGCACCATGTCTCTGTTTTTCTCCCTCTCCTTTTCTCTTTCTCTCTCTCACACATACACTCACTGAAAATATTACTTCTCACCTAAAGATAAATCACAGAACAGGTAGATACCCTTTTCTTTTGAACGATGGATTTAATGAGTGCCCAAAAACAGGAATTGCATTTTCTTAAATTGTTGGATTACATCTAGGCTATTATTTCCACAGTGGAGATTCTGGCTACTTTAGCTAACTTAACATATGTCAAGTTATATAGAAGGCCAAAAGCAGTCATATTAGGAATACAACAGGAGAAGGCCTGAGGATATGGCCTTCTATACCTCATTCCTATGTTAGAAACCTATCTGCAGAGGTTGACACAACAATTACATTACCTTCTTTGGAGTTACTGGGGGGTGGGGGGGGTTGGGGGAGAGGTGGGGACTGGGGAAAGATATAAAGAATTAAACCCGGATTTGCCATCAGTTCAGTTCAGTCACTCAGTCATGTCTGATTCTTTGCAACC
>SJXQ01010493.1:562806-587595 GCA_006408695.1 Aepyceros melampus
GTTACTGGGGGGTGGGGTGGGTTGGGGGAGAGGAGGGGACTGGGGAAAGATATAAAGAATTAAACCCGGATTTGCCATCAGTTCAGTTCAGTCACTCAGTCATGTCTGATTCTTTGCAACCCCATGGACTGTGGCACGCCAGGCCTCCCAGTCCATCACCAACTCCCAGAGCTTGCTCAAACTCATATCCTTTGAGTCAGTGATGCCATCCAACCATCTCATCCTCTGTCATCCCCTTCTCCTCCTACCCTCAATCTTTCCCAGCATCAGGGTCTTTTCCAATGAGTCAACTCTTCGCATCAGGTGACCAAAGTACTGGAGTTTCAGCTTCAGCATCAGTCCTTCCAATGAACACTCAGGACTGATCTTTTTTAGGATGGACTGGTTGGATCTCCTTGCTGTCCAAGGGACTCTCAAGAGTCTTCTCCAACACCACAGTTCAAAAGCATCAATTCTTTGGTGCTCAGCTAGTCCAACTCTCACATCCATACATTTATTACTGGAAAAAAACACAGCCTTGACTAGACGGACCTTTGTTGACAAAGTAATGTCTCTCCTTTTTAATATGCTATCTAGGTTGGTCATAGCTTTTCTTCCAAAGAGCAAACATCTTTTAATGTCATGGCTGCAGTCACTATCTGCAGTGATTTCGGAGCCCAAAAAATAAACTCTGTCACTGTTTCCATTGTTTCCCCATTTGCCATGAATTGATGGGACCAGATGCCATGATCTTAATTTTTTGAATGTTGAGTTTTAAGCCAACTTTTTCATGCTTCTCTTTCATCAAGAGGCTTTTTACATGTACTTAACCGCATACATCAGGGAACAGTCTAGTGCCTCCAGCATCTGAGAATACCACAAAGTCTATACCCTTGCCCCTCTCTCATGCTTATAAATATGAATGAAAAAAAATCTTGCTTGTGTTCAATACAGTCCTTAGTTATCTTAAAGAGTAAGACATTTAAGACAGTTGAACCTATAGATGTCTTCTGAAAAAGGTAAAAGTTCTACATAGCTTCATCACTTTAAGCTCTTCATCAGTTGTTCAGAAATGCTCAAATATAGGATTGGTGCATGTTCTTGGAACTGAAATATGGTACCAATGAAATAACTTGAGGGTATGTGAGAAATTTTGTATTACTATATATTTCACTTTTTAAGCCATCACTTAGATTTTTATAAATTTTAGGATAAGGAAAGAGAAATTTAGACTTCAATGAGTGAAACTAAAAGTGCAAAATCTTATAGTTTGTTGCATTTTTTATAATTTCTCATCAATAAATGAGTTTATAAACACAAAAGCAAGTCCATTTCCTCCGAAACTCTAGATATTACACATAATCCTATTTGAAATGTAAAAAGAGAAAAGAAGGAGGTAGGTTGATCCTACCCAAAAAAAAAAAAAAAAAAAAAAACTGCTTGTCTCTTTTCAAAGCTATTTAATCAAGTTATGAATATTCGCCAAGAGTTCTACAGTACATTCAGAATGTAATCTCTAAAAAAGTCATCTTGATCTCATCTCCTGAACCATTGAATTATGGATGTATTTTGATGAATGTTAAAGCATAAATGAGCTATTTAAAAACTGAAAGATACAATCACTCTTGATGATACCTTAGTGAATGAAGGACCACTGAGTAAATGCCAGTGAATGTAAGAGTTTTCTAGTGCTGACTGTGATGATCCTCCTTCCTGAGGTGCTTACGATGCATATATATGGCCTGCATTCACCCCTATTTGAAAGGTCATTCATGCTTTCTTACTGGCTTCCACAGCAAGAGAAGTTGGGTGACATCTGCTTCTCCCTCCGCTACGTACCCACTGCTGGCAAGCTGACTGTTGTCATTCTGGAGGCAAAGAACCTGAAGAAGATGGACGTGGGCGGCTTGTCTGGTGAGTCTGTGATGTTTCTTGTGTGGTTTTTTAGTGCAGTTTCATCATGGACACCAAATGCATAGCACACATGCCACGACGCCCCACTCCTTCCTCGGTGACTGTTCTCTTTTCCCTCGGAGCCTGAAGGCACTCTCAGAATTCATCCCAACACAGAGCCCCAGGAAGTTGCTCTCAATTTATTGGAATTGGCAGAGAAGATGAAGCCTATTTTCCTGCTTCATAGCCCAAATATCAATTATCCTATAGCACTGAAAGCTAAAAATGTTTGCTTATCTTTTGAAAGGTGACATCTATGACCAATTATAATTTCATTCAGTTTTTTGCTTTTGATATTTGGTTGAAATTCATTTATGATGTGAAAAATAATTTTTTATCTGAGATGTATCAGGTATTAAAGTGTTTACATTTAATAAGCAAAAACAAATATTAGGTAAATTTATCAAATATAGCCTAATGTAGCTTTTAATAATACTATTTTATTAAACATTCAGTATTTCAAATATATATGAACAGTAAAATCTGAGGGTAAACTCTCATGGTAATATATTTATTCTCTACCGCTTATGTTGGTAATGGAGAGACTTTGAGATTTAAAATTCTGTACCACCCAATTAGTTTTCAAAGAAGTAAACTCTTGCTCAAAAGAAAAGTAGACTCAAGGACTTATCATTTCCACAGCTGAACACCATTGTTTTTATTTTCTTCTCTGTAATTAAATCAATTATATATTTTCTAATAACTTAAAATGTGGAGGAATTTTCTTGATATGGCACAGGGTTATCATAGATAAACTATGGTTGTCACTGTTTGTGGCTACGAAATTAGAACCAACATTACTGGTTATCCAGTGCTTTCTCTAATAAAAATATTGCAAACTTCAAAAGGTCACTCTCATGGAGCATGGTGATTTTATATTCTAAAGCATAACAGCTAAAATATGCTAAAGTTAAGGTTCCATGTACTGAACCACTAATTTGTCAGCCAAATACTCCTGGTGCCTAAATTTATTTCTCTTTATAAATAAGTCACCCAGGAAATCTGCACTACTTCTTTCATATCACTGGGACCCCTTTTAAAAACTTACTGCTTCAAATTTGCTTTGTTCATACCATTAGGCAATGAGCAGTTTCTTTTAAAAATGTAGAGTATTTATTGTGCCAAAGGTGCAAAATATATGCAGACACATATGTGTGTGTCTATACACATCCACCTTGTCCTGGTTCTGTCCAGTAAAAAGGCCTATAAACAGTAGCTACAGGCATCCCTAGAACCAGAGATCGTTTGAAATACAATTTCTCACTAGAAGAACATGGAGTTGACTGGCTCTGTGGTAGATCCTAGGTGTGGCACAGAAGGCACTCAAGACAAGCCTAGAACATCTCATCATAATGGAAAGCAAGGAAGCCTCATGTCAATAGGCTCAGGAGTCACTTGCCGTGACTTCCACTGGCCAAAGATGTGATCATTTGAGCATCAGTAACAGAAAAAACACAGTATATCTGAACCTGAAAACAAAAGAGGATACTCTTTTGTTTTGAATTTATGTGCAAACTTGGAGGCACAAGAATATTTCACTCCCAGAGTTCTGCTTAGTATCCAAAAGTCTGACTTCAGACACCGCTGACCTCTCCATTTCCTTCGGGTCAATAGCCAAGTATCATCATGTAGTTCGTCTGTATCTTCTCTCACACGTTTCGGACTCCTGTGCCAGCCGCCTCCTCACTCACCTGTATCGCATGCTCCCCTGAACTTGCTCTCAATTTACCTTTCACCCTTCAGAGCTCCAGAAACAGCCCTACCATGAAGCCAAGAAAACTTTAGGGTCCCTTATTTGTTGTCTTCTTCAAGGTCCTAGAAGTGAGTTCCCATGGCCACAGATAGATACGGATGTAGATAGATGCTACATATCTGTTCATCACAGCTTGTGCCTCTTGACACTCTGACTTCTATCTTCCATCTTGCTTGTTATCTAGCAGCATCAGAGATGCCACAGGCACCTTTGAGGTTTAGCTAAGGAAAGTTGGGTCTAGCCAGACATATCTGTGTGGGCTTGCCATCATACCCATGTGTAGCTGGGTTATTGCCTGGTGTCGAGTGAAGGAAGGGACCCTGGTGTGACTCGTACCATCCATAGTGCTAACTCAACGTTGTGACATGAGAGGGGCAAGGCCAGAGGTCATATCTGATTCAACTTCCTAACTTGATAAAAAAGAAGAAATATTTTCTTCTTTCAAATGTTGAACTACACTTTGCTGAAAATAGTTAACTGAAACGAAAGTGGGCTTTTTTGCCAGTGTTTACGATTATATTAGCCTCACCACCCACTCATCCCAGTTCCATCCCTAAATTTGAATTACCTGAAATGATTTTGTTGAACTGTTAAATATTAAATTAAGAGTATTTAAAGGTTAAATACCCTTGAAGAGTCCTAATCATATGGGCTTCCTGCTGTCGTAAAATTATCACAGGCACATAGGTCTACATAATAGATACTTCCAGACTATACCCCACCATATTTTTGTATTTTAATCAAGTTGACCAGCACACTGAACAGGCTGTGTGATTTGCTGCCTCCACTCTTTGCTTAAGTCATGCCCTTCACCTGGAATTCTCTTCCATCCACCAGGGTCTAGCTAAATCCTAACCATTCTTCAGGCCCAGCTTAAGTCTTATTTCCTCCATCCATTGAACAACTATGTATTGTTTCCCTACTTTATATTAGGCATTGTTCTCAAACTGGGTTTACATCAGTGGCCAAAATAACCAAAGGGCCCTGCCCTTAGGCACCTTATATTGTAATGTGGGGAAGCAAACAGGAAGCCAATAAATCGAAAGGCACATGGTACTCCGAGAGATGATAAGTGCTATGAAGAAAGCAAAGCAGAGATGTGGGATGACAGATGCTGCGGAGAAGTTTAAATGGGGTGGCCAGAGAAAGTCCCAAGAGTAGCTAACCTTTGGCAATGACCTGGGAGAGGTGAGGAAGTGAGCTCGAGGGGTGCCGGGGAGAGAGAGCAATTTAGGTGGACGGATTCCATGAAGCCTTTTTTGATCCATCCTAAAAGAATAAATCTTTCTGTTTCTTAAATGCCAGTACTTTGTTTACTTCCTTCAAACTTCACACTTCTCTCGCTAGACTGTGATCTGTATTTATATATCCCACCATGCCCGCACTGACGGTAGCACCAAGCCGAGCTGCTGAATGAATAATGAATTATTTAGAAAGGAGTTATGGCCTGAAAAAACAAGTCCTGCATTTCAAATTTATTTAACCTACTTACCATTAAAGTAACTTTAAGTACTTGGATGCTGCTGCTGCTGCTGCTAAGTTACTTCAGTCGTGTCCAACTCTGTGAGACTACAGAGACAGTAGCCCACCAGGCTCCCCCGCCCCTGGGATTCTCCAGGCAAGAACACTGGAGTGGGTTGACATTTCCTTAGATGGTCTGTCTCAAAGTTAATTCACCTACTGAGGGACCAAAATTATATAATCAGGTCATTTCAGGTAATTTGAATTCCAAAACACATTGTTGGAAATGGCTAGTAAATTGGAACGAAAATGGGGTTATTGCCAGTAGTTTAAATCTCAGTCTCCCACTGTTAGCAATTTGACATTGGACAAGTTATTTAGCTTCCTAAGCCTCAGTTGCATTATCTGAAAGTTGGAATACTAAGAAAATCTTGTTTATCGGGTTATTGTGAGAAATAAATGAAAGCACAATAAAGTGCTCAATAAATATTATTGCAATTGTTTCTATTAAGAAAGTTATAAAATCTTGGGCTAAATATGAAAAATGTGAAAGCAACCAGTGGACAGTTAAATCAATGGCTTGATTCATGGTGGGGGAAATTTTTGATGGGATAATTACATTTTATGAATACATCAACAGAAAATTGGATTAAAGATTTACTGAGCATGGCCCTGCCCATCAGGACAAGACCCATTTTCCCCCTCAGTCTCTCCCATCAGGAAGCTTCCTTAAGCCTCTTAGCCTTCTCCATGAGAGGGCAGACAGACTGAAAACCACAATCACAGAAAACTAACCCATTGGATCACATGGACCACAGCCTGGTATAACTCAGTGAAACTATGAGCCATGCCATGTAGGGCCACCCAAGACAGACAGGTCATGGTGGAGAATTATGAAAAAACTTGGTCCACTAAAGAAGGAAATGGCAAGCCACTTTAGTATTTTTGCCTTGAGAACCCCATGAACAGTATGAAAGGCAAAAAGATAGGACCCCGAAAGATGAATGCCCCAGGTCAGTAGGTGCCCAATGTGCTACTGGAGAACAGTGGAGAAATAACTCCAGAAAGAATGAAGACAAAGACAAAGCAAAAACAACACCAAGCTGTGGATGTGACTAGTGATGGTAGTAAAGTCCAATGCTGTAAAGAGCAATATTGCTTAGGAACCCGGAATGTTAGGTCCATGAATCAAGGCAAATTGGAAGTGGTCAAACAGCAGATGGCAAGAGTGAGCCTCGACATTTTAGAATCAATAAACTAAAATGGACTGGAATGGGTGAATTTAACTCAGATGACCATTATATCTACTTCTGTGGGCAGAATCTCTTAGAAGAAATGGAGTAGCCATCATAGTCAACAAAAGAGTCCGAAATGCAGTACTTGGATGCAATCTCAAAAATGACAGAATGATCTCTGTTTGTTTCCAAGGCAAACCATTCATAGCTCAGTAATCCAAGGCTATGCCCCGAACAGTAATGCTCAAGAAGCTGAAGTTGAAGGCTTCTATGAAGACATACAAGACCTTCTAGAACTAACACCCAAAGAGATGTCCTTTTCATTATAAGGGACTGGAATGCAAAAGTAGGAAGTCAAGAAACACCTGGAGTAACAGGCAAATTTGGCCTTGGAATGCGGAATGAAGCAGGACAAAGACTAATAGAGTTTTGCCAAGAAAATGCACTAGTCATAGCAAACACCTTCTTCCAATAACACAAGAGAAGACTCTACACATAGACATCACCATATGGTCAACACCGAAATCAGATTGATTATATTCTGTGCAGCCAAAGATGGAGAAGCTCTATACAGTCAGCAAAAACAGGACCCAGAGCTGACTATGGCTCAGATCATGAACTCTTCATTGCCAAATTCAGACTGAAATTGAAGAAAGTAGGGGAAATAATCAGACCATTCAGGTATGACCTAAATCAAATCCCATACAATTATACAGTGGAAGTAACAAACAGATTCAAGGGATTAGATGATAAGACAGAGTTCCTGAAGAACTATGGACAGAGGTTCATGACATATTGAGGAGGCAGGGATCAAGACCATCCCCAAGAAAATGAAATGCAAAAAAGTAAGATGGCTGTCTAAGGAGGCTCTACAAAAAGCTGTGAAAAGAAAAGAAGCAAAAAGCAAAGAAGAAAAGGAAAGATATATCCATCTGAATGCAGAGTTCCAAAGAATAGCAAGGAGAGATAAGAAAGCCTTCCTCAGAGATCAGTGCAAAGAAATAGAGGAAAACAATAGAATGGGAAAGACTAGAATCTCTTCAAGAAAATGAGAGCTACCAAGGGAACATTTCATGCAAAGATGAGCACAATAAAGGACAGAAATGGTATGGACCTAACAGAAGCAGAAGATATTAAGAAGAGGTGGCAAGAATACACAGAAGAACTGTACAAAAAATCTTCACAACCCAGATAATCACGATAGTGTGATCACTCACCTAGAGCCAAACATCCTGGAATGTGAAGTCAAGTGGGCCTTAGGAAGCATCACTACGAACAAAGCTAGTGGAGGTGATGGAATTCTAGTTGAGCTACTTCAAATCCTAAAAGATGATGCTGTGAAAGTGCTGCACTCAATATGCCAGCAAATTAGGAAATCTCAGCAGTGGCCACAGGACTGGAAAAGGTCAGTTTTCATTCCAATCCCTAAGAAAGGCAATGACAAAGAATGTTAAACTACCGCACAATTGCACTCATCTCACACACTAGTAAAGTAATGCTCAAAATTCTGCAAGCCAGGCTTCAACAGTACATGAACCATGAACTTCCAGATGTCCAAGCTAGTTTTAGAAAAGGCAGAGGAACCAGAAATCAAATTGCCAACATCTGTTGGATCATCAAAAAAGCAAGAAAGTTCCAGAAAAATATCTACTTCTGCTTTATTAACTATGCCAAAGCCTTTGTCTGTGTGGATCACCACAAACTCTGGAAAATTCTTCCAAATATGGGGATATCAGGCCACCTGACCTGCCTCTTAAGAAATCTGTATGCAGGTCAGGAAGCAACAGTTAAACTGGATATGGAACAACAGACTGGCTCCAAATTCAGAAGGAAATACATCAAGGCTGTATACTGTCACCCTGCTTATTTAACTTATAATACAGAGTACATCATGAGAAATGCTAGACTGGATGAAGCACAAGCTGGAATCAAGATTGCTGGGAGAAGAACAATGAATTTCACATTTTTCTCAAGTGCACATGGAACGTTCTCCAGAATAGATCACATGCTGGGCCATAAATATAACACTGATAAATTCAAAAAATTGAAATTATTCAAGCATCTTTTCTGATCACAATGCAGTAAGATTAGATGTCAACTACAGGGAAAAAAAACTATTAAAAATTCCAACATATGGAGGCTAAACAACACACTTCTGAATAACCAACAAATCACAGAAGAATTCAAAAAAGAAATCAAAATTTTCATAGAAACAAGTAAAAATTAAAACAACAACCCAACATCTTTGGGACTCAGTAAAAGCAGTGCTAAGGGGAAGGTTCATAGCAATACAAGCTTACCTCAAGAAACAAGAAAAGTCAAGTAAATAACCTAACTCTACAGCTAAAGCAACTAGAAAAGGAAGAAATGAAGAACCCCAGGGTTAGTAGAAGGAAAGAAATTTTAAAATTGGGGAAGAAATAAATGCAAAAGAAACAAAAGAGACCATAGCAAAAATCAACAAAGCTAAAAGCTGGTTCTTCAAGAAGGTAAATAAAATAGAAAAACCATTAGCCAGACTCATCAAGAAAAAAAAAGGAGAAGAATCAACAAAATTAGAAATGAAAATGGAGAAATCACAACAGACAACACAGAAATACAAAGGATCATCAGAGACTACTATCAGTAACTATATGCCAATAAAATGGACAACTTGGAAGAAATGGACAAATTCTTGGAAAAGTACAACTTTCCAAAACTGAACCAGGAAGAAATAGAAAATAATAAACCAATCACAAGCAAGGAAATCAAAACTGTAATCTTCCAAAAAACAAAAGCCCAGGACCAGACAGCTTCACAGCTGAATTCTACCAAAAATTTAGAGAATAGCTAACATCTGTCCTACTCAAACTCTTCCAGAAAATTGCAGAGGAAGGCAAACTTCCAAATTCATTCTATGAGGCTATCATCACCCTAATGCCAAAACCAGACAAAGATGCCACAAAAAAAAGAAAACTACAGGCCAATATCACTGATGAATATAGATGTAAAAATCCTTAACAAAATTCTAGCAAACAGAATCCAACAACATATTAAAAAGATCATACATCATGACCAAGTAGGCTTTAGCCGAGCAAGCAAGAATTCTTCAATATCTGCAAACCAATCAGTGTGATACACCACATTAACAAATTGAAAGATAAAAACCATAAGATCATCTCAATAGATGCAAAGAAACCCTTTGACAAAATTCAACATCCATTTATGATAAAAACCCTCCAGAAAGCAGGCTTAGAAGGCTCATACCTCAACAGAATAAAAGCCACATATGATAAACCCACAGCAAACATTATCCACAATGGTGAAAAATGGAAAGCATTTCCTTGAAAGTCAAGAACAAGACAAGGATGCCCACTCTCACCACTACTGTTCAACATAGTTTTGGAAGTTTTAGCCACAGCAATAAGAGCAGAAAAAGAGATACAAGGAATCCAAATTGGAAAAGAAGAAGTAAAACTCTCACTGTTTGCAGATGACATGATCCTCTATATAGAAGACCCTAAAGACTCCACCAGAAAATTACTAGAGCTAATCAATGAATACAGTAAAGTTTCAGGACATAAAATTAACACACAGAAATCCCTTGCATTCCTATACACTAACATTGAGAAAACAGAAAGAGAAATTAAGGAAACAATTCCATTCACCATTGTGACAAAAAGAATAAAATACTTAAGTATAAATCTACCCACAGAAACATAACACCTATATATAGAAAACTATAAAACATGGGTGAAACAAATCAAAGATGACACTAATAGATGGAGAAATATACCGTGTTCATGGATCAGAAGAATCAATATAGTGAAAATGAGTATACTACCCAAAGCAATCTACAGATTAAATGCAACCCTTATCAAGCTACCAACGGTATTTTTCACAGAACTAGAATAAATAATTTCACAATTTGTATGGAATTACAAAAAACCTCCACTAGCCAAAGCAATCTTGAGAAAGAAGGATGGAACTGGAGAAATCAACCTGCCTGACTTCAAGCTATATTACAAAGCAAGTCATCAAGACAGTATGGTACTGGCACAAAGACAGAAATATAGATCAATAGAACAAAATAGAAAGCCCAGAGATAAATCCACACACGTTGGACACCTTATCTTCGACAAAGGAGGCAAGAGTATACAATGGAGAAAAGACAGTCTCTTTAGCAAGTGGTGCTGGGAAAACTGGTCAACCACTTGTAAAAGAATGAAACTAGAACACTTTCTAACACCATACACAAAAATAAACTCAAAATGGGTTAAAGATCTAAATGTAAGACCAGAAACTATAAAAAATTCTAGAGGAAAACATAGGCAAAACACTCTCTGACATAAATCATACCAGGATTCTCTATGACCCACCTCCCAAAGCAATGGAAATAAAAGCAAAAATAAACAGGACCGAATTAAACTTAAAAGCTTTGTACAACGAAGGAAACTATAAGCAAGGTGAAAAGATAGCCTTCGGAATGAGAGAAAATAATAGCAAATGAAGCAACTGACAAAGAATTAATCTCAAAAATATACAACAACTACTGCAGCTCAATTCCAGAAAAATAAATGACCCAATCAAAAAATGGGCCAAAGAACTAAACAGACACTTCTCCAAAGAAGACATACAAATGGCTAACAAACACATGAAAAGATGCTCAGCATCACTCATTATCACAGAAATGCTAATCAAAACCACAATGAGGTACCATCTCACACCAGTCAGAATGGCTGCTATCAAAAAGTCTACAAACAATAAATGCTGGAGAGGGTGCATTCCCACTGTTGGTGGGAATGCAAAGTAGTACAGCCACTATGGAGAACAGTGTGGAGACTCCTTAACAAACTGGAAATAGAATTGCCATACAACCCAGCAATTCCACTGCTGAGCATATACACCAAGGAAACCAGAATTGAAAGAGACATGTGTACCCCAATGTTCATCACAGCACTGTTTACAATAGCCAGGACATGGAAGCAACCTAGATGTCCATCAGCAGAAGAACAGATAAGAAAGCAGTGGTACATATACACAAGGGAATATTACTCAGCCATTAAAAAGAGTGCATTTGAATCAGTTCTAATGAGGTGGATGAAACTGGAGCCTAGTATACAGAGCGAAGTAAGTCAGAAAGAAAACACCAATACAGTATATTAATACATACATATAGAATTTAGAAAGATGGTAACAATGACCCTATATGTGAGATAGCAAAAGAGACACAGATGTAAAGAACAGACTGTCGGACTCTGTGAAAGAAAACAAGGGTGGGACAATTTAAGAGAATAGCATTGAAACATGTATATTATCATATGTGAAACAGATCGCCAGTCCAGGTTCGATGCATGAGACAGGGTGCTCAGGGCTGGTGCACTGGGATGACCCAGAGAGATGGGATGGGGAGGGAGGTGGAAGGGAGGGTCAGGATGGGGATCGCATGTACACCCATGGCTGATTCACGTAAATGTATGGGAAAACCACCAAATATTGTAAAGTAATTAGCCTCCAAAAAAAGAAAAAAAGATTGCTGGGTGCTGAGGTCCAGCCCTGGTGGATCCAGGGAATTCGAAGGGGGGATGGAGTCGGCATCCTAAGAAAGAACTATTTAATTAGAAATATAGAGATTAGGAAAGAATAGTGTGGTAGGAAAATTAGTAGAGAAAAAGAGATTGAATAACTTGGTTTACGTAGAAAACCAATAAAATTCCAAGACAAGGAGTTTGCACCATCTACGTAGGCCACCAGCGGCTGCTTGAATAGCAGAGGGTGCCCTGCCTTGGGCTCCCTCTCATGTGGGTCTTAGAAGCCAGGGCAAATAAGTAGACATGGCAAGCCTCCATGCTCCAGATGGGAATTCAGCCAGAAAAGAAGAGAACGAGAAAAGACCACATGGGGAAAACCAGTCTTTCCAGGAACTGGTCCGATTTCTTTATTTTCCAGGTTTGCTTATATACTTTTTGTTATACATAGAGATAGAATACAAAGTCACACGGGGTCAGCAGACCTGACCTTTATCAAAATCAGATGCTTCATATAAATGTATACAAAGGTCTTAGGTGGCTTTACATCATCTTCTGGCCATGAGGCCTGCTGACATTTTATGGCCCTTTCTTCTGATAACGGTCAACCAGAAAACTTATTCTTCCAGGGGTGATTTTCTTAAACCAGGCACTACCCTCCAAAGGTACCAGATAAAGTTCCATTCCTATAGGGTGAGGGTGTAGTGGGTTACAATTAAGAAAGGAATTTACTTAGCCTAAAGTTTAACATGATTAATCTTGAAGGTTAATATTTATTTCTCCTATATGCTAGTTATATTCATTATAAGGGCAGGGAATACGGAGATTTAGCAGCAAACATTGGCCCAATAAATGAAAAACCCTTCACCAATATAATTCCTAGTCAACCCACTATACTATACTAATAATTTTCTAACCTCTCAAAAGAATCTGTATTTAGATAGTTTAAAGCATCCCATGCCTCTCATGGTTGGGAGGCTGTGAACAATACATGTGGCCAGACAAACCTGCTCAGGCAGGCTAGAGAACCTTCAGAGGAGTTTGTAAGTTGAAACACTCTTGTCACGCCCAGGAATTTTTATTAACTGGAGCTGTAAGTTAACTCCTTTTCTGAGAGAGGTGGTGGGGGACAGCCCCCCATAAAGTCAGAGGTGTAGGTGAGAGCATAAAGCAGTAAAGTAGGCAGACTCCGGTTTTTGGGGGTAGATGCTCGGGAACAGGGGGTCTCCTGAGGCTTGATCCCACCTTTGCGTATGTCGAGCCTCCTTCCTCATGACCTTTGCCACAGGTGGAATTCCTCACGCTGGCTCCCAGCAGCTGGGAGAAATATCAATAACCTCAGGTATGCAGATGACACCACCCTTATGGTAGAAAGTAAAGAGGAACTGAAGAGCCTCCTGTTGAAAGTAAAAGAGGAGAGTGAAAAAGTTGGCTTAAAACTCAACATTCAGAAAACTAAAATCATGGCATCTGGTCCCACCACCAGATGGTGAAACAGTGGAAAGAATGACAGACTTTATTTTGGGGGGCTCCAAAATCACTGCAGATGGTTACTGCAGCCATGAAATTAAAAGACACTTGCTCCTTGGAAGAAAAGTTATGACCAACCTAGAATGTTTATTAAAAAGCAGAGACATTACTTTGCTAACAAAGGTCTGTTAGTGAAAGCTATGGTTTTTCCAGTAGTCATGTATGGATGTGAGAGTTGGACTATAAAGAAAGCTGAGTGCTAAAGAACTGATGCTTTTGAACTGTGGTGTTGGAGAAGACTCTTGAGAGTCCCTTGGTCTGCAAGGAGATCCAACCAATCCATCCTAAAGGAGATCAGTCCTGAATATTCATTGGAAGTACTGATGCTGAAGCTGAAACTCCATAGTTTGACCACCTGATGTGAAGAACTGACTCATTGGAAAAGACTCTGATCCTGGGAAAGATTGAAGGAGGGAGGAGAAGGGGACAACAGAGGATGAGATGGCTGGATAATATCACTGACTTGATAGATGAGTTTGAGTAAACTGGGAGTTGGTGATGGACAGGGAGGCCTGGTGTGCTGCAGTCCTGGTGTGCTGCAAAGACTAGGATACAACTGAGCAATTGAACTTAACTGAACTGAAACGGATACATTATTATTTAATTATCCACTCCCTTACTGTGTGTTGTTTCTGTTTGGGGCTCTATAAATAAGAATGCAATTAATGTCTTTATACTTATAAAGTTACTGATGTATAATTGACATATGATGATAAATGACATAGAGTATATTTTTAAAAAGTGATGGGATTGGCTGGTCAATTCAAACAAAAAGATATCAATAGACCTATGTTTACCAAGACCCAATATCAGATTTTTAAGACTAGGTATGGAATTAAATATTGAAAAAATAAGAAATAGAAACAGTTTAAAAATAATTTCATTCTTTCTTCACCATAGTCAGTTTCTGTCTCTTTTACTGTGTTAATTCAAAACGTAGTGCTCAAAGATTCTGCCTCCATCATATGCCCAATATAGCTAGCAATGCAAATCCCAACTCCTACTTTACAGTCACAAATTTGATTGGACCATTCACTTATCTACAGTAGAGGCTTGAACCTGGATGCTTCCTATTCCAACTCTCAAGTATTTGTAAGCAATGCAAGAGTTTCTGAATCTAACTATTTGTATTGAAATATTAAGTCTTTCAGCTGTAAGGCTGTTCTTTGGGAGCAAAGTAGTACGGTAGGAAATGAGAAGCTTTTGTGCCCTGCACTTGGGAGGGGGGAATAAATCAAGCCTTCTGTTAGTAACCATATCTTAATATACCTCTGCACCATTCACATGTTTTCTTTTTGTGAAAATTGAGGTAGGAATATGAAGAGTGCCTTAGTCTGTTCAGGCTGTTCTAACAGAATACCATAACATGAGTATCTCTTAAACAGGTATTTCTCACAGTTCTGGAGGCTCAGGCTTCTAGGATTAAGGTGTCCACAGGTTCTGTCTGATGAGAACCTCCTTCACGGTTCATACACAGATGTTTTCTGTGTCCTCACAGGTAGAAGGAGTACATCTCTTTGGGGTCTCTTTTATAAGGCCAATAATCTCATCCATGAGGGTTTGACCCTCAAGACCTAATCAGTTCACAAAAGTCCCGCCTCCAAATACCATCACACTGGGGACTCTGTTCCAATGTATAATTTTTAGGGGGACATTAAAAGTCTATAGCAAAGATGTCTAAGAAATTGAAAGCATCAGAAGAGCTGAGAATTCCTAAAGGTGTCAGGTCCTATTTCTGCATTTTTTTTCCTGTCTAATTTTTATATTCAAATTTCTACCTGTGTAGATTCACAAATCAGAAATAATTAGATATCTTGCTCCTAATCTTGGACCTGGTTGTTATTATACAATTATTCTTCCCAGGTTTGCTTGTTTTGATTGTGTGTGTGTGTGTGTGTGTGTGTTCTAGCCATCCCCAAAATGAGAATTCCAAGTACAGCTTTAATGAGGAATATCAAAACTCTAAATTCAGTTTGGGCTTTATATCACAAGATAAACAAAATTTTGAAAGTTTTCCAATGAGTACCTAATTGTTTCAAGAAGGAAAGACAAAACTTCTGAATCAGCAAGATGGAAGTGATGTTTCTAAGTCTACTATATTAGAGAGAAGTTCTAATTTTTAACTTGAATCTGAAAATTGTTTTTGAGTGTTAAGAACTCATTATCACATAGTATAGAAGTGAAGTGACGTGAAGTCACTCAGTCATGCTTGAGTCTTTGTGACCCCATGGACAGTAACCTACACCAAGCTCCTCCATCCATGGGATTTTCTAGGCAAGAGTACTGGAGTGGGTTGCTGTTTCCTTCTCCAGGGAATCCTCCCAACCCAGGGATCGAACCCAGGTCTCCCACATTATAGACAGATGCTTTACCGTCTGAGTTGCAAACCTTTTCTTTCTTAGGTGTCCCTGATAGTTCAGTTGGTAAAGAATCTGCCTGAAATGCAGAAGACCCCTGTTCGATCCCTGGGTTGGAAAAATCCCCTGGAGAAGGGAAAGGCTACCCACTCCAGTATTCTGGCCTGGAGAATTCCATGGACTGTATAGTACATGGGGTTGCAAAATGTTGGACATGACTGAGCGACTTCACTTCACTTTTCTTACATGTTTTTCTCATGTGGTCCTCAAGATAGGCCTGCAAGGTTGTTATAAAGGTAATATTCTCGGAAAATTGAAGCTTAGAGACACGAGATAATGTACCTAAATCATCTTGCTGCACATCTAGCACATAGGTGGCATTCAATACTGGCCATTGCTTTTGTCAGTACTGACATTCAAAGTCACCCAATTTGTGATGGGAGAGCTAGGACTGAAGTCTAGGTCATACAATTTCAACATAGAACATCCCAAAGACTGTTCCATTTCCCTCTTCCCCTTAAAGTAGGACAGAATTATTCTGAAAATTTTTTAAGTTTTTGTACTGCTAGGAACCATGGCAAGCAGACCAAGGTAAAAATTTGCAGCCCAGCCCATTCATATGGTTTGTGTTCACTTAAATTGTGAAGAGAACATCAGAAATATGCCAACCATTGGCAGCAAGAGAGTACAGGGAGAACATATGGAGGGCTGAAACCATATGCACCTATTACTGCAGTCTGCTGATGTCAGGATGCTGAAGAGGTGATTACAAGGTACAGTCAGTTCAGAGATAACTTGAGGACTGGTTGGAAAGAGTGTGGTGGAAACTTGTTCTCTTTTAAAACTTTTTTTATTGACGTGCAATTTATTTACAGTGTTGTTAACTGCACATGTTGTTAATGTTAATTTCTGCTATATAGCAAAGTGATTCAGTTTTATCTATGTGTGCATATACACACATTCTTTTTCATATTCCTTTCCATTATGGTTTATCTCTGGATACTGAACATATTATAGCTCCCTGTGCTACACAATAGGACCTCATTGTTTATCCATCCTATATATAATAGCTTATATCTGCTCACCTCAACCATTCTTACCCACCCCCTCTCCCCTTTGGCAAACACAAATCTGTTCTCTATGTCTAAGCCTATTTCTGCTTTGTAGATAGGTTCATTTGTGCTATATTTTAGATTCCACATATGTGATATCATATGGTATTTGTCTTCTCTTTCTGACTTATGTCATTCAGTATGATAATCTCTAGTTGCATCCACGCTGCTGCAAATGGCATTGTTTCCTTCTTTTTTGTGGCCGAGTAGTGTTCCATTATAGATGTGTACCACACCTCATTATCCGTTCATCTCTCAGTGGACATTGAGATTGTTTCCATGTCTTGGCTATTGTGAACAGAAACTGTTCCCTCTTACATTTTTTCTCTTTCAATTTTCACCACAAGTTCCACCTCCAGTCTTCTTCCTGCCAGTCCCCAGAACTGTCTTATCATTAGGGAATGTATATTGTGAAAAGCAAAGAGTAGGACTACAGGAGAGGTCCCCAAAGCATCTTAAGTCCCAAAAGAAGGGGTGATGGATTTAACAAATGGCACCAACTATTTGAGGGAGATGATGGGAGAGGAAGAAAAGGAGGTGCATGGTAGTAAAGGAGTCACCATCACTTTATGGCAGACTGATGCCTAAACCAGTATGATTTGCTTTGCTCCCCTACCCCTGCCACACACACACACTCCTTTCCTTTCTTCAAAATGTAATGTTTTTTTCATTGTCTTGGCTTTGTCTTCTCATTTCTACTCTCCTAGAAATATAATAGGGAGAAGGCAATGGCAACCCACTCCAGTACCTTGTCTGGAAAATCCCATGGACGGAGGAGCCTGGTAGGCCACAGTCCATGGGGTCGTGAAGAGTCAGACACGACTGAGTGACTTCACTTTGACTTTTCACTTTCATGCATTGGAGAAGGAAATGGCCGCCCACTCCAGTGTTTTTGCCTGGGGAATCCCAGGCACGGGGGAGCCTGGTGGGCTGCCATCTATGGGGTCGCACAGAGTCGGACACTACTGAAGCGACTTAGCAGCAGCAGCAGAAATATAATTTATACTCTTAAAGTTATCTAGGAAAGAGCAACTTCCCACCCTTGGGAAACCACTAGACTCCACATAGAAACCATGAATGAGTACAGGTCTGTTATTCTTTCAAGTACTATTCATCAAGATGTGACATTCTACCTACATCAGAATCACCCAAGGCACATGTTAAAGATTTCCCAAATGACATCCGACCACACTATAATTGAATATCAATGAGTGGGAATCTGAAAATGGCATTTTAAAATTCCTCTATGTTATTCTTATGCATCTTAATAGGAAAATATACTTTATAGGGAATGTATAGAATTAGCTGAAGCTAGGGTGGATATTGCAATATATATAAATATTTGAAATCAACACACTGTACACTTTAAACTTACAATGCTTGTCAATTATATCACAAGTCTTTTGTTAAAAAAAAAAAAAGAAAAAGAAAAATACGTTATAGAGGCTTAGATTCTACATCATAATTTCAGTTGAGGTCCAGGTCAGCCAAATTCCAAGTTAGAAGTTTCATCAGTGATACAGAATACACCCCTTGCCCCATCCACTGCAATTAAAAAAAAAAAAAAAATTCCTACTTTTTCTTAACTAGCTCAGTATCCTCTTCCCTAAAAAGTACCTTGACCACATATCTAAGTTATTGTCTTTTCTTCAGTTCTTTCCAACCAGAAACAAATGCAACAGGTTGTTCCTTTATACATTCATGACCACCACTCTTATCTGTCTTTCCATTGGTATTGAAAGCATGACAAAGAAAACCAGTTCAAATTCATTGATTTGGACTAAAAGACACTAGTCTGGGAGCTGAGCCAACAAATAAAGTGGCAAAAACTTATTTGAGCCAATTAGCTAGGGATATGCAAATTAATTGGCCATGCTATCAGGGTCAAGCGACAATATGCATCAACTGGCATCTTACTGAGCTAACGAGATAGGAATGTGCATATTAAGTTGGCCATAATGTCAGTAGGCTTCATCCTAATTCTAGGCTTGAATGTTGCAATATAAAATTATGTGACACTTGAAAGGCTTAATTACAACATGGATAAAATAGTCTGAATCCCTAAGATGTGAACAAACTGACCTGTGAAAGAAATGACAAATCTTTAAACTGGATCATCCAAAAATGTGAGACCCAGCCACATTTACCACCAAACACAGAGAGGTGCTATGCCGGAAGGGCTAACTGGTTTCGATAAAATGAGAAGAGCAGACATGAGATGTGGGCTAGATCAGACATCAGAAAATACGAATAATAGGCTGAAAGCATTCGTTCAGAATAGCACCAAAACTCCTAAATAAGTCCCTTAGCCAGCAGGTACATATCCAATCTTACGACAAACATCATTTGACACACAGTCAGTGCCAGGCATGATGCCAGTCCTTGGCTGTACACGTGAAAACAACAGCAGACACTCACACAACACAGTGTGAGCCAGATACCCCTCTAAACGCTTTATGTGTGTGAGCTGACTTAATTCCCTCCTAAATCCTATGATGTAGGTAACTATTTTTAATGCTATTTTATTGGTAGAAGTAAAGCACAGAGAGGTAACTTTTCCAAGGTCACAGAGTCAGTATTTGGCAGATTTAGAATCTCAATGCAAGAAGTCTTCAGACTCTATGAATAAAACATGACTTCTCAGGCATTATTCTTTCTCACCAGGTTCAACCTGGATGACAGATGGTTAACTACCTGTTATAGTTTGAGAGATGGCCAAAAATTCTACCTGATTGCAAAAGTGCTTTATGCTGAAACTAAAACTAGATCATGTAAACCATTGCTGCTGCTGTGCTGCTGCTAAGTCGCTTCAGTCATGTCCGACTCTGTGTGACCCCATAGATGACAGCCCACCAGGCTCCCCCGTCCCTGGGATTCTCCAGGCAAGAACACTGGAGTGGGTTGCCATTTCCTTCTCCAATGCATGAAAGTGAATAGTGAAAGTGAAGTCGCTCAGTCGTGTCCGACTCTGTGCGACCCCATAGACGGCAGCCCACCAGGCTCCTCCGTCCATGGGATTTTCCAGGCAAGAGTACTGGAGTGGGGTGCCATTGCCTTCTCCGTGGAAGCCATTAATATGTAATAAATTTGATTGATTGTTCAACTGGATTTTGGTTACTTAAATAGCAAAGACAGGATCAGTGAGTTCATAAGATCAGACATAAATTATTAGTAGATTTCCAGGCTGATTGTGTCAGTTTCTCAATGTACAGATTGGCAGGTTATTTTTAATGATTGATTCATTATGCACCAAAGAGGATGAGATACAAAACAGTGAAATTTCAAAAGTTATCAGAAGAGTAGGGATGTTGTTGGAACATTAAGAAAGAAAGTTCATGTCTAAGGGATCCGAGTGACTGTTGGCTGCTCATGCTCAGTCATGTCCAAACCCCAAGGAATGTAGCCTGCCAGGCTCCTCTGTCCATGGAACTTTCCAGGCAAAAATACTGGAGTGGGTTGCCATTTCCCTCTCCAATTAGGTGCTAGAGGAAGACTAAAGAAAAGTTTTACCAGCTACACAGTATCAATGGCTGACTGAAATCTCGCTCTCCCTATAAAATGCTATGGCACTCTGTGAGCCAATCTTATGTATTTAAATAATAAAATCAAAGAAATTAGAATTGCAACAGACAACATACCAAGAAAAGAGAGCACCACTGAACAATGTTAAAAAGATCCGCAGATAGAAAAGTAGAAATAGTTCCAAAGAAACCTGTGTGTTTTTACTAAGGCATCTTGAAGCTTCCGTTGTGAAGGTAACATACATGTTTCCAGCCACTGAAATTCCAAGCTCAGTGAATAAAAAAAATCTTTGTGAGTAGGTTGAGTAATTCAGTGTGGTAGATGAGCTTCAGTGTGGGTAAGCTTAGAATATATTGAAAGGAAAAAATGTTCAAGTATAAAGATAATAGGGTCAATTATAAGCCAAGAAAAGTCACCTAGAGTCATCCTCTGAAGACATTTATCAAGTGTCCCACTACAACCAAAGAGGCTTGGTGTTTTCATGGAGGATTTTACAAACACAAGAGGGGGGAAATGCCCTACCTTGACCCAGACTAAAGCCCATTCATGTGTGGTGTGCCTGTGGTTATGGTCCGAAAGAGAGTAGGGTTAAAGGACCAGCTGCCAGAGAGGCAGCTGAAACAGGGATGAAGGAGCCATGTGTAAGGACAGGCTTAGAAGATTGGGACTTTGTAGTACGGAAGAGGAAAGCTGAGCAGAGAGATGATTAAAGTCTGAATCATGAAAGGCTGAGCTACAGTGAAACCTACCTGTTTGTCACATCCCACAATGCTAGAATGTGGGAGGGCCTCTGATGCTTGAAAGAAAATAGATAAAAGGGAGGGCCACTGAGAATCATCTCAAAGGCACCTTTCTACTCAAGTTCTTTGCCAAAATTTCTCTGCTGCTTTATAGTTGAGTAGTAAAACTTGTTGCTGTAGGAGGTGGAATGGGTTGAGAACAATGTATGGATCTGTTTTGAGTTATAGGCTTGAAAGGGGAATCTCTAAAGCTTTACTGTGTGTTGTCGTGTAGGACCCTGTGCTTTCCCATGAGTAACCATCAGAAACAGACCCCACAGCTGCACAACTCACTGATTCAACCTGGAATGGCTCCATTTGCTTCCCTGAGTTTCCATTCATTCCCACTATCCTCTGTTTTCCATTCAGGATACAGAATGAATATAGTCAGATTTAATCGATGATTGCACTGGTAGGATTCAAGTCCCAAATAATTGTTTTTAAAACTGTGTTTGGTGGGCTTTAAGAGATTTTATTATCTATACTATATGTATTTGATAAAACTATTTATTTAAAACAAAAAACTGTTTTAGTTTTAAATAAAACTGTTAAACATATATTGCATTTGTGTCAATGTTATAAATTAACTATGTGTACTCACTCCTGGCCTACTCTCTGTGGCCTCATGGACTGTACCCCACCAGACTCCTCTGTCCAGGGAATTTTCCAGGCAAGAATACTGGGGTGGGTTGCCACTTCCTACTTCAGGGAATTCGACCCAGGGACCAAACCTGCATGTCTTGCATCTCCTGCAAGATTCTGTACCATTGCACCACCTAAATTAACTATACTTAAAATTTTTTAAATATATTACAAATGGCTTTGCTATTTTTCACTTCCTTTCATGAAACTGCCTGTTTCCCATTAGGCCTAGAACAGTTAGGTAACAAAAATGGAAAATACTATCAAGTCCAAAATACCATAATGATGCTCGGAGACATAGAAACATCAAAAACAATCTTTTTTTTAAAAAATGCACTTTATTATAGTCACTTCCACTTTCAAAAGGATATATTATTTGTGTTTGGTCCCTTCATCCCTTATTCCTGATTTGTTATAAATTTATCTCTTTTTTCTTCCTTCTTATGGCCTTGCCACTTGCTTGTCCCATGAGCTACCTTGAGAACAGGGATTGTATGTTTGTCTTCTCAGAGGCCTTGGCACTAATATTAGGGAGAAATACTTCAACCCTCCCTACCTAATGGATTTTAAGATTCTGCCAATTTAACTGGTTATTTTGCCTTTACCTTCCAACTAATCTGACTTTAATTTTTTTCCATTTAATGAAATTATTTTGGCATCAGAGTAGTAATACTATAATAGAAATACCAACTAAGAAATAAGATCAGAAACAAAACAATTCTTGAAATTAAATTTAATTGTCATTTTCAGATTTTTATTTTTTCCTTTATTCCCCTACTCCCTTAGTACTTAAAAAGCAAAAGTGGAACAGACATATTCCAGGAGGTAAAGGAAAAGAGTAACCCAGAAATGCACACATTTCCATATTTATTCCTCAATGAGGGTCATAAAGACATTTTCCTGTGAAGAAGTAAAACAAAAATGGTCCCCTAGTCACATCTTTAGCCCAGCGTGAACAGATAAAGCAGTGGCTCAGCACCTTACTTTTTCACTCCTTTATAGACTAACTCCTTATAAAAGTCAAGAGACCATAGCGGCTGGTTGCCTTTTTGAATTCCTAATAGTCTAATTTTTGCTATCATTCTCAGTGCTCCCAGGAAAACTAGCAGCTTTCCTATAGTTTTTTCTTCTACAAAAAAAAAAAAAAAAGATTGCTTCCTCGCAAAGTTAACTTTTTAACTGGAAAATCTGAGATGAGCACGTGATTTGATCTCCTTGGGAAATCTCAAAATGCTTTTACTCAAAACTAAAGCAATGTGATTGAGACTGACTTAAAACATTCTCGACTTCAAACTATTGATGTCAGCCAACAATATGACAGTGTGATTAATTGTTCCATGTGAACTGAAAAGAGTTAAATGCGTATTTTGAGATGGCACACTTGCAGAGCTAATACATGTACATATGGAACTGTGAGGTGTCAGTTATCTATGGATGTTATAGCTGCCATTTGTTAGCATTATGGACTTTCATATCCTAATTAAGTAAACTAATGCTTTCACACATAGCACTGTTACACTTTTTTCCTTTATCTTTAGTTTGCAAATTATAGAGAAGCTTCATAAAACTAAGATAACTTACAACTCCACCACTAATTTTCAATGGAAGGTTAAAATATTAAGTCCCCAAACTAGTCCTTCTAATCCCATTCCATTCACAGAGCATTCAAAGAAATAATTTGAAACTTATTAAAGTTTTTTATTTACATATTTTATATATGTACACATAATATATGCATTCTATAAGAATGAGATCATAAATATCAGAACTACCCTAATATTTTTTCACCAGGCAGTAGATAATAGAGACCCCTCCGGGCCAGGATGTATAGATGTGCCATTACTTCTAGTTGTATGACATCCTCTTGTTTGGCTATACCATAATATACTCAGTAATTCCCTTATGAATATAACTGTAAAGAAAACTAACTTCACCAAGGACTTAAAGCAAGACCGAAATAGAATAATGTGTTCCTGGATAGGAATATAATCAAGATATCAGTTCCTCCCAAATCAAGTCCCATGAACAGACTGAAAGAGAGCAAAGGCATCAATATCCCTGCAATACAAAATATTCCTACATATCAATAAGAGAAAGAAACTAATAGGAAAGTTCCAATTTTTTAATGTTTCTAAAATTTTCTTGCTGCTGCTTCTACTATTGGCTCCTGTTGTTGAAAGGTAAAATATGACATTTCACAGTTTCATCATACCTCTAAATAAGAAAAGATTTTAAAGTAAGATGCAATTACCCTAAGTTCAAAACCTAAAAATGCGTTGCTTAAAAAGACAACCTGGACTGATTGCAAAGAATATACACACTCACACACGAAATCAGGACATTAGCTTGTAAATTTTCAATTTTCATCAGGTATAATTTGCAGGTTTCTGAATCCATTAACACACTCAATCCAGCAGCATTGTTTTGATAGAAGTTGAATTTATCTGTGACAATCACTAAAAAGTAAAAGCATGCTGCATACCTTTACCAAAGTCAAAACCAACATGTTTCAGAGGATTTCTTGATTTCTAAATTTTACAAGACTACTTAAACAAGACTTCCCTGGTGGCTCAGACAGTAAAGCCTCTGTCTACAATGCGGGAGACCCAGGTTCAAGGCCTGGGTTGGGAAGATCCCCTGGAGAAGGAAATGGCAATTCACTCCAGTACTACTGCCTAGAAAATCCCATGGACAGAGGAGCCTGGCAGGCTGCAGTCTATGGGGTCACAAAGAGTCGGACACGTTTCACTTCACTTCACTTTATACTAAAGTTGCCAATTCCAAGTGTATAGTATCTAGAAATACTCTTGAATTTTCTAGTACCTTTTTACATGCAGTGAGAACATTATAAAGGAAACCAGCCCTGAAGAGCTGTATTACAGGGAAACTTCAGTTACAGGATACAGGATACTTGGGACTGGTGCACGGAGATGATCCAGAGAGTTGATGTGGGATGGGG
>SJXQ01010494.1:0-15708 GCA_006408695.1 Aepyceros melampus
CAATGGCCGTGAGTCTGAGTGAACTCTGGGGGTTGGTGATGGACAGGGAGGCCTGGCGTGCTGCGATTCATGGGGTGGCAAAGAGTTGGACACGGTTGAGCGACTTCACTTTCACTTTCCACTTTCATGCATTGGAGAAGGGAATGGCAACCCACTCCAGTGTTCTTGCTTGGAGAATCCCAGGGACAGCAGAGCCTGGTGGGCTACCATCTATGGGATCGCACAGAGTTGGACATGACTGAAGCGACTTAGCAGCAGCAGCAAAGAGTCGGACACGACTGAGTGACTGAACTGAACTGTGGAAGTTCAAAATATGTTTGCTAAGGAATGAGTGAAACTGTATATGTTGAAATTATTTATTCCTCACATACCCGTGAAGTGAGTATTATTTTGTTTAGGATGATTATCTTCCTGATGCAGAGATTAAGTTCAGAAGCTTTGAGCAGTCCACCAAGGAGGCAACCTGGGACTCAAGCTCTCTGATTAAATGCAGTGCTGTCTCTAGTAAATGTCATCTGTGTTAATCATGTGTTTCTATGTGTTACACAGTACATACATATATACCAGCAACAGCTCTTTCTTGGCATTTGTATGTCAAATACTCCTGGTTTCAACCATTTACAAATTTCTCTACAGACAATGTGATTCCATTGTTCCTAGCTGCTTATTGTACATTTATGAAAGAATTATATATTTTAATGGGATTAGTGAACTTGAAGTTTCATATATGTCTCTCTCTCTCTACCTCTCAGAATGTTGTAGGTCTGTTGTTTGCCTCTATAAAACTAGTGGTTAGTCTTGTCTATGTGGAGTTTAACTTTTCAGCTCCTATTATCAGCATCATGGGGAAGTATATATGGTGTATTTGCCTACCAGTAATTAGGATGAGACTGTGACTTTTTAAATTGTTTTGTCCATGATACTTTCAGTTTACCCACATTTTTGTCTGTACTTACGCTACTACTGGGGCTTCCCTGGTAGCGCAGCTGGTAAAGAATCCACCTGCAATGCAGAAGACCCCGGTTTGATTCCTGGGTCAGGAAAATCCCCTGGAGAAGGGATAGGCTACCCACTCCAGTATTTTTGGGCTTCCCTGGTGGCCCAGATGGTAAAGAATCCGCCTGCAGTGCAGGAGACCTGGGTTTGATCTCTGGGTTGGGAAGAACCCCTGGAGGAGGGCATGGCAACTCACTCCCAAATTCTTACCTGGAGACTCCCCCTGGACTGAGGAGCCGGTTGGGCTACAGTCCATGGGGTTGCAAAGAGTCAGACACGACTGAGCGACTAAGCACAAGTGCAAACTACTGCTAGATTTCCCTTTCCAGCTCTTGCCAAGTGTTGAGGAAGAAATTTTTTCCAAAAAAAGGATTTTTTCCCCTTGATTTTACTTTCTGTACTTATAAGTTTTCTTATGTTTGTAAAGGAAGGAACACAGTTACTAAGAGAGAGAGACCTAAAACCTTGAACATAAAACATAAGCACAAGAAAACAGTTTTAGTTGGGAATGAGACAGTTTGTCTCATTGACTTTACCTCTTCTATGCCAGGAAACCCTGGAAGTGAAAAGAAAGTGGTATTTCTAGCAAGATTAAAATATACAGAAATTCCCAGCATACTTTTTTTTTTAAATCTTTTTAGATTAGGATTCTGAATGTTTTAGAGAAAAACCATTTGATATTTTTTCACACTGAATGCTGGTGCACCATTTTGTTTATAGGAAATAAACTGCATTGTTACGGAATTAATAGTAACATTAAAAAAAATTGAAAACCATTCTTTTTTTTTTTTGAATGAGACAGTTTGTCTCATTGACTTTACCTCTTCTATGCCAGGAAACCCTGGAAGTGAAAAGAAAGTGGTATTTCTAGCAAGATTAAAATATACAGAAATTCCCAGCATACTTTTTTTTTTAAATCTTTTTAGATTAGGATTCTGAATGTTTTAGAGAAAAACCATTTGATATTTTTTCACACTGAATGCTGGTGCACCATTTTGTTTATAGGAAATAAACTGCATTGTTACGGAATTAATAGTAACATTAAAAAAAATTGAAAACCATTCTTTTTTTTTTTCTTTAACCACCCAAAGCATCATTTTCTTTCATGGTTTATATCAGGCTAGGGAAGTGCTAGCTTTGGAGGTGATTTTTTGTGAGAAAATTAGAAACAACTGGAAACTTGTGTTTTGAATAAAATTGCTAGGACCACTGGAACATGGAAGCTAGTCAGAACCTTTAATTGTTGTCATGCTATCCTTACAGTGCTAGAAGTATTGGTAAAAGCCCACATCAAACTTTTAAGCGCTAACTAGGACTTCCCTGGTGGCTCAGACGGTAAAGCATCTGTCTACAATGCAGGAGACCCTGGTTCAATCCCTGGGTTGGGAAGACCCCCTGGAGAAGGAAATGGCAACCCACCCCAGTACTCTTGCCTGGAAAATCCCATGGATGGAGGAGCCTGGTAGGCTACAGTCCATGGAGTCGCTACCAGTCGAAGACGACTGAGCGACTTCACTTTCACTTTCAAGCACTAACTAGGGTGGCTATAATTTAAAAAGAAAAAAGACCAAAAAAGAGAGAGAGAGAAAGAAAGAAAGAAAATAACTGTTGGCATTGCTGGTGGGAATGTAATATGGTACAGCTACCGTGAAAAACAATTTGGTGGTTTCTCAAAAGGTTAAACATAAAACTACCCATGTGATGCAACAGTTTCATTTGTAGGTACTATCCAAAAGATTAAAAGCAGGCACTCAAATAGATACATGTACCTGCATTCATAGCAACATTATTGCCAATACCAAAAGATAGAAGCAGCCTGACTATCCAACGATAAGTGAATAGCTAAACAAAATGTAGTATATATGTGTAATGGAGTATTACTCAGCTTTAAGAAGAAATGAAATGTTGATATATGCTATAATATGGATAAGTCTTAAAAACATTATGCTTACTGAAATAAGCCAGAGACAGAAGTATATTCCACTTGTATAAGATACAAATTCATGGAGACAGTAGAATCCCAGGGAATGGGAGGAGGTGGAGAGGAATTACTGTTTGGTGAATATACAGGTTTTGTTGAGAGTTATGGAGACGTTTTGGGACTAGATAGTGTTGATGTTTCACCCAACTTTGTGAAAGCATTTAATGCCACTGAATTGTGTACTTAAAATGGTAAAAAAAATAAAATAAAAAATCAAAGGTATTTTGTATATTATATCCTAGTAAAAAAATAACAGTCAAGCACCATTCAAAGTGTTTCATGAATCTTAATTCATTTAGTGAATAATGCAGCTGGTGAGTCAAAGGAAAGAGAATAGGTGTTACTTCCATTTCTCCTTGGCTCCTGATCTTAAGCCTAGAATCTCTTATATAAGTACCATTTATTGTTTCTGGGTGTATCTATGTTAATAATTTGTTAGAATGTGAATTGTCATGTGTTTAAACTCCTGAATATTTCACCTGTGAGATCCCAGTTCACTTCTACTCTGTAGGAGAATAAGGAGTTTTCTGTGAAGAACAAAGTTCTGAGTGTTATGGTATAAATGGACCCTGTATATATAGCATTCTCGTTTCCTCCCCCTGCCCCCTGCCCCATTCCCAGTACAGTTCTGGGAATGACTTGAAATATTGTTGATCTAGAGCTCTGGTTCTCAATGTGTAGTCTCCAGATCAGCATAGGCATGCCTTGGGAGCTTGTTAAAAATGCAAATATTCATATCTTATCCCAGACCTACTGAGTCAGGAACTCTAGGGCCGAGGTCTAACAGTATGTATTTTAACAATTCTCCAAATGCATGCTCAAGTTTGAGAACTAGTAGTCCAGAAAATAACTAGGGTGCTATTGTGCTGGTTGGGGAATCATTTAGAAGTGAGTTTAAACATTTTGGTTCACTTTGGAAAGGGAAGATTTACAAATTGCTTACAAATTGCTCTGGAACTCTAGGTATTGTCTGAACTGGCTGAAAGCTGCAGGAATCATCTCATTCTATACTATAACTTGTTGTTCCAAAGACTAGCATTTACCACGATCTGATCCAAAGAAAGATCAGAGCCTTACTACTTGAGAAGTAGAAAGGGAACCAGGATGTCTGCAGAACAAGGCATTGAGACACCTGATGTCCACTGCAGATGGTGTTCCCTAGAGAGATGCTTGGCTTCCAAGGAAGTATTGAATGAAAGAAGACACAGGCTGTTCCGATTCAGCCAGGAAAAACCTGCCAGCTTTGACAGGGCCAGTCCATAGGGAAACTAGTGTTACTCCAGTGTCAGTTGCCCTGAGAATCTGGACCTAGGAGTTACCAGATTTTCCTGTCTGGGTCCTGCACAGGAGCTGAGCTAGTTCTGTTTGGAGTTGAAAATGGGACATTGCAGTGAGGACGGCCAGATTGTAGGCAGCTTTTCCAGGCTTCATTCTTTGTAGGCCTCTTCGGTACAATAAACTGATCTGCTTGTACTGTTTTATGAGCGTGAATAAGTTTGTCCTTTAGTTAGTGAGAGGCCACCTTGGATTTGGAAGTATTAATCCAACAAGTTTGAGATGTCTGGATGACTGACATTGCCTAATTTGCAGTCTCCCAGCCAGATTCCATTTGAGGGAGTAATGAAGCTCCAGGTTGTGGTCCCAAGTTTCTTGAATGTGTGACAGTCAAGATTCAGTAACCTAAGGCTTGGCCATAGGAAGAAAACTGGGCCAGTTAAATTTGCTGTCGAAAAGCAATAGCTGGTCTAATATGCAGGCCAGGGCCAGGTTAGCCACAGATCTGACGTGCTGAAATCCTAAAGTGTTGGATTAGAAATTGTCAAGTCAGCCCTGTCAGATCCATTTGACATTGGCAAAACTGAGCTTGAGGGGTGTGAGAGAGGGTGAGGAGAGGGGGATGGAGATGAAGATGAGGGGAGGAGATATATGGGGGTGGTGTGCTAGTTATTAGGGAATGGAAGCAGTTGAGAGGCAGCTTCATTGTGTGAAGTGGGAGGGAATATAAAACCAAAAAAGAAGGAACTAGCATTACATTTTCAAGCATCTCACCACTCTGATCTTTTCTTGGACTGATTTTGATGTGCTAGTGACCATCTTAAAGTTTAGCATCAGAACTGAGGACAGTATTACAAATGATATCTGATAGGCCCCCTTGTTTTGGACACCACGCTTCTGGAATGTGCTCCAAATTCCAAACAATTTTTGGCAGTTTTAGTTAACTGTTGACTAATAGATTCAAGTCAACTAAGATTCCCAAGTCTTTTCTTATGAACTTCTGTTAAATTTTATCTGATGCTTCTAAAATTTATTTTCTTGCCTTTATCCTTAAATATCATTTTGTTAGATTTAATATTCACTACCATTTGTTGAGCTTTAAGAGTCAAAAACTTTACAAGTATTACTTTTTCTTCCTGCTTACACCAGTTCTGTGGGAGTGTTACTCCCATTTTATTTGTTTGTTTGATTTATTTTCATTTTTGGTTGTCCTGGGCCTTCACTGCTTCATTTGCAAGGGCTTTCTCTAGTTGCAGCAAGCAGGGGCTTCTCTCGTTGTGGAGCATGGGCTTTAGGGGAGCATGGGCTTTAGGCACGGGGGCTTCAGTAGTTGGGGCTGACGGGCTGTAGAGCGTGGGTTCTGTAGTTGTGATGCATGGGCTTAGTTGCTCCAGGGCATGTGGAATCTTCCCAGGCCAGGGATGAATCCCTGTCTGGCAGGTGGATTCTTATCTGTTGTACCACCGGGGAAGTCCTATTACTCCCTTTTTAAAGATGTGGAATCTTTCAGGCTCAAAGAAGTAACTTGCTTGCATTCTAAACACTAAGTGCTAGAACCTGTTATTCAAACCCTTGTCTGCCCGACCCCAAGGCTTCACTTCTGAGCACCATTCTAGCCCGTTGTTCTGTCCTGTTTTGATCTTTTAGATCTGTTTTCTCCTTTACAATATGTTTGTTGTCTAAGCTTAGCTCTCCTCTTACGTAGTCAACCTGACCTGGTGCCCCTATCTAGGTCATTTACAGCAGTGGGACCAGGCCAGGGAGGGATGTAGAGCAAATCAAGGGACGAGTGTGAGCTTTACAGTCAGACTTGGTTTTGGAATCTTGGTTGTATCATCAGGAGTGGTGTGAGTTGGCAAAGTACTTAACTTGTCTGGGCCTCCATTTCCTCAAACATAAAATGTCTCAATACCTGCCATTGGAAAAGTTGAATATAAACAACATGGATGCAAAGTGCTTGACTCATGGGCTAGCAAGCATACTGTAGGCTCTCAATAAACATTAGTCTGTCTCCCTTCTTTCAGAGAATTCTTTAACATCTTTTTTTTTTTTTTAATATCCTTTAAAATCCCCCACCTCAGGTCCCACTCATTTTTTTAAAAATTGACTGTCTTTGGGTATAATTGTTTATTGTTTCTCTCAGGGTTTATCATAAGCCCCACTGTGGCAGCACATTTGGCTGTAGAAAGAAGTGGTTAAGAACTGTACCATAAGTTCTGTGTGATTATGAGTAAGCAGCTTAATCCCTTTTTGCCTTAGTTTCATCATATGTAAAATGTAGGTAACACTAGTAAAGAATTGTTATGAGGATTAAATAAGTTAATATATATGAAATCCTTGAAATAATTTAATCTTTGCTACTATGAATATCTGCAAATGACAGATAATAATGCCCACTTAGTAGGATTATTAGTGAATTAAATAAATAGTCAACTGCTTCACGTTTAACATTTTAAAATTTATTTATTTTTGGCTGCACTGGATCTTCGTTGCTGTGTGAGGTCTTTGTGTAGTTGTTGCAAGCGGAGGCTGCTGTCTCTAGCTGCAGTGCTCAGACTTCTCCTTGTGGTGGGGTCTCTTGCTGCAGAGTACAGACTCTAGGCATGTGTTCTTTAGTATTTGTGGGCTCAGTAGTTGTGGTGCATGGGCTTATTATTTGCCCTTTAGCATGTGGAATCTTCCCAGATTGGAGATTGAACCCTGTCCCCTGCATTGGCAGGCAGATTCTTAACCACCAGGGGAGTCCTGCTTAACACTGTGATTGGCAAATTTACAGAAATTAATAGAAGGAAATCTTTCTATCCACAAAATAGCATGAAATGCTCACCAGATGCCTTGCTAAGAGTAGATCTGTTTTGTACATCAATGATTTTCAAACTTAATCTCACAGAAGAATCACCTAGGATCTTGTTAACATGAGGATTCTGATTAAATGTGGTGAGGCCTGTGGTCTGCATGTCTGACTTCTTGGTGACTCCACTGCTGCTTGTCTACAGGATGTCACTTTCGAGTATCACTGCTAAAGAGTACATTCATTACTTTTCAGTCTAGTGTATTCTTTCTTTAAAGACTTGTTTTCAGTAAATCGCTCCTGATGATCAGTATTCCCCTGCCTAAAAGCTCAAAGCCCACTTTATTTTTTTGGCCTCACCACTCAGTTTGTGGGATCTTAGTTTCCTGACCAGGGATCAAACCTGGGCCCCAGCAGTGAAAGCAAAAGCACCGAGCACTGATCAGTGGACCGCCAGGGAACTCCTCAAAGCCAACTTTAAAAGAAAAAAATGTTGGCCAGGGCTAGGTGTGTGTTTATGTGAAAGAAAGATCAGTTGTGCAGTTCGCCAAGAATTGAAGTAAAATTGTCAGGGACTGGCAACTTTTGTAGCCCTCAGTAGATGCCCCACCTTGAAGTTAGGGCTACGTTCGCTCATCCTCAGGCTTTGATGCTTTTCTCATCCTTTAAGTTCTAAAGCAGATGTTCATCAGGCTCCCCTAGAATTCCCAGGATTGTCAGGTTTTGTAAGGTCTGGAGGCTTGAACTGCTTTAGAATAATTAGAGGCTCTATTACTTTGAGCTTCAGCTCTTGCTTTCCACAAGGCTTGTTCTTCCTCTCTTCAGGTTGGAGGTTGTAGTTGTTGATAGAGAAATGAAAGAAATAGGAGTTGATCTGGACAGTTGTCATAAAGCTCTTTTTGGTATCTTTTTAGTTTTATTAATGGACCTTGGCTCATTCTGGGCTAAGAATTTCTTGGCACTTTTCCTTTAGGTCAGAACCACCACTCTTTTTTTTCTTGTGCCCTCTTTGTCCATGTGTGTGTTGGTGGGAGTGCTTTTACATCTGTACTCATTGGAGAATTCTGTGCAACCATACTACTGTGTTTTTTATTTTAGCTTTTCTTATTTTAAATTTGAATTGGTATAATTCACAACTAATTGCACAATTGATTGTCACAATCTCACTTTTGAGAATTTCTTTAAAAAAATACCAGCAACTCTTTTCTCTCTAGAGTTTTAGGTTATAGATTTAATTTTGTGAAATCTATATATTAAAAGCAAAGAGGAACTAAAGAGCCTCATGATGAGGGTGAAAGAAGAGCGTGAAAAGCTAGCTTAAAACTCAACATTCAAATAACTAAGATCATGGCATCCAGTCACATCACTTGATGGCAAATAGATGGGAAAAAAGTGGAAACAGTGACAGATTTTATTTTGGGGGGCTCCAAAATCACTGCAGACAGTGACTGCAGCTACAAAATTAAAAGACGCTTGGTCCTTGGAAGAAAAGCTATGACAAACCTAGACAGCATGTTAAAAAGCAGAGATATCACTTTGCCGACAAAGGTCCATATAGTAAATACCACAGTTTTTCCAGTGGTCATGTACGCATGTGAGAGCTGGACCCAAACTGTGGTGTTGGAGAAGACTCTTGAGAGTCTCTTGGGCATCAAGGAGATGAAAGTAGTCAACCGTAAAGGAAGTCAACCCTGAATCTTCATTGGAAAGAATGATGCTGAAGCTGAAGCTCCTATGCTTTGGTCACCTGATGTGAAGAGCTGACTCACTGGAAAAGACCCTGATGCTGGGAAAAATTGAGGGCAGAAGAGGGTGACAGAGGGTGAGATGGTTGGATGGCATCACTAACTCAGTGGACATGAATCTGAGCAAACTCCAGAAGATAGTGAAGGACAGGGAAGCCTGGAGTGTAGCAGTTCATGGGATTGTGCAGGGTCAGATACAACGACTGAACAACAGCAGCAACATCTTGAAAACACTATAAAGCACAATGGATTTTTTTAAAAAGTGAACTTCCTAGAGTCAGAAAACCTGAATTCTGAGTCAGGTTCGTTTGGGGCTTTGGGCATGTTACATAACAGTTGGAAATCTTAGTTTCCTCAACTGTAATATGGGGATAATGAGAGTAGCCACTTCCTAAAGCCATTGAGAGGACCTCACAATCCCTGTAAAACTAAGTATCTGCCTGGTGGTTAGAGATCAGTACCCAATAAGTATTTGCTGTTGTTAACAACTGTTTTTGTTAATGGTTTGGTGTTATTTACTGATGTGCAGTAGGGCTTACATAACGCCTTCCGAGAGCACATTATTGGATCGTGTGAAATAGCTGGGTGTTACCCTTTTCTGAATGAGGAAGTTTCGGCATGAAGAGTTTTGACTGGCTTGAGGGCACATAGCTGTGGCAGAACTGGGTCTTTAATCCAGGATTACTGGTGCCATATCTAGGACTTGTTCTCTTTACTGCATCCTTCCGACAGCTGCCTGTCAAACTTTTTTTTTTTCTGTTTTTTTATTGAAGTATAGTTGACAAACAAGATTACATTATTTGCAGGTGTACAGCACAGTGATTTGACACTTATGTATTTATTACAAAAACACAGGAACAGCCAGATGGAAGAAAAGCGTAGGGCAAGGTGCGTGGAAAGGCATATGGAGCGTCCATGCCTCTCCAGGCCCAGGTGTGCCACTCTCCCACAATCTCTGTGTTCACCAACCCAGAAGCCCCTTGGTTATCAGACTTTCCAAGATCACATGGTTACTTGCTCTTTGAGACCCTCTTAGTTTTTCTGCTAGTTTATCTTCTTGGTCTGGATTAAATCTGGTATAGTAGTTCCCTCATCTTTTTAGAACAAAGCTGTCAGCAAGGTTTTATCAGATTTTCAATCTCCTACCCCCTTTTAAGATAAATTTGATACCTAGCCTGTGATGAGAAGTTTGAAGTTTCCTATCTCTAACATGATTATTACCATGCCAATTGAGGGATCTCAGTCAGAAAAATAATCCATATTCGCCATCATTGAGCAGGCTGAAGGGTACTCTAGCAGCTCTACCATGTCCATTACTCTTTGATTCTTATTCAGAAATCTCTAGTGTGATTGATGAATTTCTACTGGGGAATATCATTTGGGACACATTGCCATCCCACTTTCCCCTTTAAGATTTGAATGAGAGGTCTTTCTTGGTGGCTCAGTGGTAAACGATCTGCCTGCTAATGCAGGGGACACAGGTTTGATCCCTGATCTGGGAAGATTCCACATGCCAAGGAACAACTAAGTCTGTGTGCCACAACTGTTGAACTTATACTCTGGAGCCCAGGAGCCGCAGCTGCTGATGCCTGCACGCCCTAGAGCCCATGCTCTGCAACAAGAGAAGCTGCCACAATTAGAAGCCCATGCACCAGAGCTAAAGAGTAGCCACAGCTCACTGCAACTAGAGAAAAGCCTACGCAGCAATAAAGACCCAGCACAGCCAAAAATAAATAAATTACATATATAAAAAAGATTTGAGTGAGATTTGCCCATCCATTGGCATATAGCATTCACACATTCATTAAACTCAGATTTTCATGGGTAGGAACCATGTCTTACTTCATAAAATTTGTAAACTTTAACTTATTTTGGATTTCTCTTCTATAGATGTCTTTTTTAAAGACATAATAATAAACCTCCTTTATTCCTTTGCATTTTCTCTTTTCTTCAATCCTTTTTATTTTATTTATTTAGTTTCTGGTTGCTCTGTGTGTCTTGCAGGATCTCAGTTCCCCACTGAAGGACTGAACTGCCCTCTGCAGTGGAAGCATGAAGTCCTAACCACTGGACCACCAGGAAGTTCCCTAGATGTCTTAAGATAGTGGCAATTTAATTTTCAGATATTTTCTTTTGTGACTTCATAGTTTCCTCTCTCATTGCTTTTCTTTTGTCATTCCTTTGCCAGTTTTATCCAGGAATTTTTCTCTCTCAGTTTTCAGCTTTAAACTCTCATAATCAGATCAGCAAGCATTCAGACGAATATGTTCTTCATGCTCCCTGTCAACAACACTCTTTTAGCAAGCTGAGAGCCCATCGTCATTCATACGTTCACTCATCAGAATGGTGCTGTGCACTGTGTTGGTGTTGCGTATGTATCTGTGAGCATGCGAGACTTGGCCCTCGCACCTCCCTAAACTTACAGGCCAACAGGAGCAGGTAGACAATAGCTTTTATAATACTGTGTGCCTGGGTGGAAGACAGTGAAAACTCTCAGGATGAAGAAGTGGGATTTAGACTGACACATTAGAAAAGGCTCTGATGATGGGAAAGATTGAAGGTGGGAGGAAAAGGAGACGACAGAGGACGAGATGGTTGGATAGCTTCACCGACGCTATGGACATGAGTTTGAGCAAGCTCTGGGGGATGGAGAAGGACAGGGAAGCCTGGTATGCTGCAGTCCATGGGGTCACAAAGAGTTGGACACGACTGAGCAACTGAACACAAACAACAAATAAAGGATGAATAAAAGTAAGCCAGGGTTGGGAGGAGGGAAAGGAGAAGAATGTTCCAGCAGGATCTGGCATATCTGATTTACTGATAGTCATTCACATCCTCCTTCTTTGATGTCTCAGCCAGCAACTGGAAGAAGAGAGAATTGTTACTAAAGGCCTCCCTCATCGCCTGGGTACCACAAATCCTTTGGACTTTTTTTCTCTAGAAATACATTCCAGGTTCTTCTGGTTGTGTAGTTCACCCTCTTATTAACCAGCTGGAATGGGTAGCAGTTGGCAGGCTGCCTTTGGGTTTGTCCTTATGGAGAGTGACCAATTATGTACTCAGCCACAGTCCCCACAACCCCTGTTTCCCCCTGGAAACATGGATGGCTTTGCTCTTGTTGATGGTGAGGAGCTTCCTGTTTATTCTCCAGATTTCTGTTTTGTTTTGTTTTGTTTTTCCTGTGTTTCTTGCCTGTGTTATATTCTTCTGCCCCGCAACCTCTGAACATGAATTTTTTCCTATGACAATTTAGAAATGTTTGCTTCCTTATTTTCTTGTTGAATTATTTCCTCCATTGTCTTGGAGTTCTTCATCCTCTTTGATAACTGTTGTCTGGAAGGTGGTATTTAAGCCTGAGAGGAGTGATGCCAGCTTGTGTTTAGAAACATGCTTTTGGCAAAGGCCTCCATCAGGAAAGCGAATGTGGCACAATTCTGCAGTGCCTTGGAACATCCTGTTTAGTGCTTGTTGTTCAGTCGCTAAGTTGTGTCCAACTTTTGTAACCTCATGGACTGTAGCACACTAGGCTCCTCTTTCCTCCACTATCTCTTGGAGTTTGCTCAAAGTCCCGTCCCTTGAGCTCGTGTTGCTATCTAACCATCTCATTCTCTTCCACCCGCTTCTACTTTGCCTTCAATCTTTCCTAGCATCAGAGTCTTTTTCAGTGAGTCAGTTCTTCTGTTTAGTACTGAAGGTTCCAAAAAGCAGCTATAATCCTTTATCCCTTTGTAGAGCTCCCTAACTCATCATCTTTGGCCTTGATAGGAAGACTATTAGACTATCAACAAACTCATCATTTGGTGGCATTGTGTTCAGATAACCTCATTATATATTTTTTAGTTAAAGACTATATAAAATGAATATATTTTATTTGGGGGTTAGATAATGTAGTCACATGATTTAAACTTAAAAAGGTACAGAGGAGAATTTGGTAAATATCCTCCCTCTTGCCATATCTCTCAGCCACCTAGTTCTCCTCTGAGACAACCAGTGTTACCAGTTTATTATATATCCTTCCAGAGTAATTTTGTGCACACGACATACTATGTATGTCATAATATATATTTCAGGTAATGTCCCAGCCAGTACTGGTCTGTGGCCTGTTAGGAACCAGGCCACATAGCAGGAGGTGAACACTTGTCTTCCACAAAACCGGTCCCTGGTGCCAAAAAGGTTGGGAACTGCTGATACGATATATATGCTGATGAAATGAATGTTGTGTATCCAGTATTTCTCAAGGCCACTTAGTGGGTAGAAAGACTATAGGATTTGAAAAGTTTTTAATTCAAGCCTCAAAACCTCACCTGTGCCATTTATTAGTTGAGTGGCCTTGAACAGCTTGCTTAGGCTGTATGTGCTTTGATTTCTTTAAGTGGTTGAATATGATATATTCCAGGCTTCCTGGTGGTGCTAGTGGTAAAGAACCTGCCTGCCAATGCAGGAGATGTAGGAGTTCAATCGCTGGGTCAGGAAGATCCCCTGGAGGAGGGCATGGCAACTTACTCCAATATTCTTGGCTGGAGAATCCCATGGACGGAGGATCCTGGCAGGCTACCATTCATAGGGTCATAAAGAGTTGGACACAACTGATGCAACTGAGCACACACATGATATATGTACAGTTCCTTCTTTGGAACATGTTAAATGCTACTCAAGTGGTTGCTTCTTGCTCTACCACACTCTTTAGCCTATGTAAACAGGGAGGGGCAGAGTCTTGCTGTAAAAAAAAGGAATGGATTGAATTACCTTCTTTGTAATATGTGACCAATGCTCTCTACTTATGAAGGGAACCATGAGCCAGGGGAGACAGAAAGAGCACTTTGAAAAGAATAGAACGTCTTTTGTTCATCAGGAATTGGTGAACAGCTATTCCTGGTCTGAGGCCTTCATACTTGACTGTTGGAGTGCTGATAAACCCTAGGACTTCACTTCTCCTGGTAGGAAGTTACTAATATTGAAAAGCTTTTCATGTTTAATAACTCAATTAGCTCTGGTTCTTCATTATTACTTGAAGCTTTGGACTGTTATGGGAAGCTTTACTTGGTCAGCCCTACTTTAGGTTTCTTGCTATTCAGTTCCCATTGTGATGTTAATCCTTTAAAAGCAATTAGTTTTTATTCTTTTTGGTTCTTGTACAATGCTTGATTAATAGATGGGAAGAGTCTGAATTGCAGAACCAGTCCCATGTGGTTTTATCAGGAAGATGGTGTTAGGCCTTCTTTCCTGGTTATCTGGACTCAGCACTTTTGATGGAATTTGTAGGCCTTTGAATTTGAGGTTTCCTTGGTCTCTTAATGAGTGAAAGAAAGAGATTTTTAAATAATTGTTTTGGCCACACCATGCAGTATGTAGGATCTTAGTTTCCCAGCCAGGGATCGAACCCACATCCCCTGCATTGCAAAGAGGATTCTTAACCACTGAACTACCGAGGAGTCCCAAGAAAGAGGTTTTATATAGTTTAACACATGGATACCAGAATAGAGACAACTGCTGATGTGGGGATATCTTTAAAGTAGGAAAAATTTCAGGACTTCCTGGCGGTCCATCAGTTAAGACTCTATGCTTCCTGCAGGGGCACAGGTTCAATTCCTGGTGGGAGAACTAAGATCCCGCATGCCATGGCCAAGAAAAAAAAAAGTAAGAAAAAATTTGAATATCCACTGTGCAAGATTCTAAGTGCTTTTAAGTCACTGATTGTGAGTTCCCAAATTACCGTTCTCCAGATTGCTATTAATGACTTATCTTTTAGAAACAAATTACATTCACTGTGTTATCTCTGAAGAAGCTTTGTATTTAGTATATTGCTAGAGAAAACTGGGGAACCACTGAAAGGTAGAAATGTCTTAGTTCAGTTCAGTCGCTCAGTTGTGTCCGACTCTTTGCGACCCCATGAATTGCAGCACGCCAGGCCTCCCTGTCCATCACCAACTCCTGGAGTTCACTCAAACTCACGTCCATCGAGTCGGTGATCCCATCCAGCCATCTCATCCTCTGTCGTCCCCTTCTCCTCCTGCCCCCAATCCCTCCCAGCATCAGAGTCTTTTCCAATGAATCAACTCTTTGCATGAGGTGGCCAAAGTACTGGAGGTTCAGCTTTATCATCATTCCTTCCAAAGAAATCCCAGGGCTGATCTCATTCAGAATGGACTGGTTGGATCTCCTTGCAGTCCAAGGGACTCTCAAGAGTCTTCTGCAACACCACAGTTCGAAAGCATCAATTCTATCTATTTGAACATATGGACTTAAGAATTGTATGTCATGTTTTATATATTCAGTTCAGTTCAGTCACTCAGTCGTGTCCGACTCTCTGCGACCCCATGAATCGCAGCATGCCAGGCCTCCCTGTCCATTACCAACTCCCGGAGTTCACTCAGACTCACGTCCATTGAGTCCGTGATGCCATCCAGCCATCTCATCCTCAGTCGTCCCCTTCTCCTCCTGCCCCCAATCCCCCCCAGCATCAGGGTCTTTTCCAATGAGTCAACTCTTCGCATGAGGTGGCCAAAGTACTGGAGCTTCAGTTTTAGCATCATTCCTTCCAAAGAAATCCCAGGGTTGATCTCCTTCAGAATGGACTGGTTGGATCTCCTTGCAGTCCAAGGGACTCTCAAGAGTCTTCTCCAACACCACAGTTCAAAAGCATCAATTCTTCTGCGCTCAGCCTTCTTCACAGTCCAACTCTCACATCCATACATGACCACAGGAAAAACCATAGCCTTGACTAGACGGACCTTAGTCGGCAAAGTAATGTCTCTGCTTTTGAATATACTATCTAGGTTGGTCATAACTTTTCTTCCAAGGAGTAAGCGCCTTTTAATTTCATGGCTGCAGTCACCATCTGCAGTGATTTTGGAGCCCAAAAAAACAAAGTCTGACACTGTTTCTACTGTTTCCCCATCTATTTCCCATGAAGTGATGGG
>SJXQ01010495.1:0-45366 GCA_006408695.1 Aepyceros melampus
GATGGACAGGGAGGCCTGGCGTGCTGCGATTCATGGGGTCGCAAAGAGTCGGACACGACTGCGCGACTGAACTGACACCAAACCACTTCATCACTGGATTCCTTTGTAGTGCCTCCAGGACCTGAAAGCATCTAGTTTACAACACCTGGAATGGATTTGCTCCCCAGCAATAGATTCTCCAGGCAAGAAACTCAATCTCAGTCATGTTTGTACAGTTTCCCAAAGTGTGCAGGAAGGCATACGATGTCTGTGCTGGAGTGGTTCCCAGAGAATGGTGTCAGCACCATCATCACTGGTGTGGGTCCCCGGCTCTCTGGGCGTGTGCTGCCATGCTGTGGGCTGAGCAAGGTAGGCTCAAAGCTGTTGCCTCACAGGGTTTCTTTCCATGGAACTGAAGACTTGGTGATAGAGATCCTAAGTGATAGCACTTAAATTTCCAGTTTCCATAAGCAGCCCATAGCCATCCCGCCATCCAGCCATCACTCTCTCCTGAGTCCTACATATAAGTAGGGTGCATCTCTGCCTCTCTTAAGAAGCTCTCAACTACCATCTTCTTTCAGTTCGAAGTTGCCTCCTCGGGTTGTTCCAGGCCAGCATTCTAAACTAGAACACCAGCCCAAACTCTGGCATCATCTGGCGCCAGCTCACCACTGGCATCATCTGGTTTCACCCCTTTCACTCCTGCCAGGAATACAAAGAATGCTTACTGCCCCCTTGGAAAGTCTGCAAGGGAAATCCAAGACTTTCAGAGACACAGTAACAGCATTGTGCTAGCTTGTATTTTACTCTTCCCTGGTGAACTCATAGCAAAACAGTAACAAAATAATACATCCATCAGCATTTTTCTCAACATCTCACCCTGTTATCAGTTATTTCCATTTCCTTGTATTATCTTCCCCACTGAACTGCCAGTTGCTCAAGGATTAGATTTCTTTTATTCATCATTTTTATCTCTAATCCTTAGCACAGGTTCTGCCATGTAATATTTGCTCAAGAAATATTATTTCAATAAACGAATGAATATAGGTCAGTCTTCTGAGTCTCTAAGTCATGTAAGTGGTCAATATTTAGATGAATACAAACCCTAAAGCAGTTATCGTCAAAGACCACTTTTCAAAAATAGCCCAGCTCTGTAGAAATCTGAGAATCTATGGAGACAAGCAGTTCAATTTATCCCATTCAAAGCAAATCCCCTCTTCAAACATTTATTGGTGATAACTAGAGATTCCATTTCTGAGTAATTATTTCTCTTTCAGTGAGTCAAGGTCAGGATATTTTCAAAGCTATAATCCAGACTTAGCCACACCGATTTCTGTCATTTAAGATTATCCTTGAAATAGTAAATGCATGTTTCTTACCCTGGGGTTAAAATTCATTTGAAAGTCTAGACATTCTTTGTTTGCTCCGGATGAAAGTTCACATTTCTCTGTAACACAAGTTACATGAACAGGTAAATTAAAACAAGTTTTGTACTGTGATTTCCCATTAATCATGATTATCAATTCATGAATTCCTGATAAGCCTGTTTGGTTAAATCTGATCTTTCACCTTCATGTTTAGAAGTTGAATTAAGGATAATTGCATGCATTATGCCACTTGTGACAGTATTTGAGCTGATTAGCTCCTGGAGGACTGATTAGGTGAAGCTATAGTAGTATAAAAGTGTGCATTATAATAGGCTATGTAGATGAGCTCGTAGTGATATTGTATATGACACGAAACTAAAAGAACATATTTTTATTCAGATTAGAGACACTCTTAATTTGTGCTCCATAAGCATCAAGGTGCATGACAGTCTCCGAATGACTATGTAAATTCAGCCCCACACTTTTATCCACTGCCCATCATGACTTCTTTGCTCTCTGCTAAAGAAAGAAGAAAGCATAAACAGAAAGTTTTGGCAGGTGGGATAAAATGCACAACAAAGAACATAGCCCAAATTGCTCTCCTTGTGAATCCCCACAACAAGGGATACACTTGCATCTAATGCTGAGCCTGTTTGTTTTAATAAAGATCTTTAAGAGAACCCCTAGACCGTCCCACACATGTGAAGCTTCTTGTCTCATTTTCCGGCAACACCTCCCACTCCCACACACTTTCCTTCTTACTAGCTTCTGAAGCGTGATGAGATCTCACTCAGCTCTGGTATTTCAGTTGCTTCATGCTTTTCCTTTTGACCTGTTCATCATTGATAATTTAATCATGGTTGCTTCTGGCAGCCTCCGTGTGTGTGTATCCTCCTTCATTTCTGCATGTGGCAATTACCTGGTGTAATCTGGGCTTCTAATTTTCCTCGAGAGCATAAAGCATCAGGAGTAGCTACTCTGAAAAGTAATAAAACAAACACAAATATTCCCCACCCCACCTCCTCTTGACAAGCCTTCCATTTGACTACATATTTTAAAATGTCTCATCTTCAGCTGAGGAAATAAAGCAAAATGTGATTCTGGTGTGGTGGTGACTGAGGCCTTTTGAGTTATCTCAGCCTAGCCAACTCAGGCCATTTAGAGAGGATAAGATTTTCTTGGAAAACCACTGAGAACTTCTAACAAAAATTTACCAAATCTGTTAGAAAGGTGGCCTGTTAGAAATATTAACTGAGCTTTCTCTTTTTTGACCACATTTACTTATTTTTTAAGCTTCTTTCCCCTAAATATATATATTTTATAACTAGTATATTTTCTTATACTATAAGTGAAAACATTCTCAAAACAGTAAAACACTCACTCAGTGAGGAGCTTTTAAAATGTAGTTATCAGCTGACTTTCAAAAGTGGCTATTTGATTTTTCTGCAAGGATCACTTATGGGCTGAGGGTATAATGAAGGTCGAGAGATGTGTAACATAGGCTAGCCTGAGCCTTGGTCTAGCTTGTATTATAGTGGGACATCCAGTTCATTGTAATACCCTTGTGACCTCAGCTTTTCCATCTGTAAAATAACAATGACATATACCACCTATTTAAATTAGAATAATGGCCCTCCCAAAGTTGTTCCAGGAACTTGTGTACTTACCTTTGGGGACAAAGGGGGATTTACTGATGTGGCTAAGGATATGAACCAGGAGAGGAGAGAATATCCTGGGTTAGCTAGGCAGATTCAGTCTAATCACAGAAGTCCTTAAAAGCAGAGAATCTTTCCTGGATGGGTTACAGATGACTTGGAAAAAGGAAGGATTCAGACCATTATTTTGAAGATGGAAGAGAGAGGCCAGGAGCCAAGGAATGTGGGTGGCCCCTTGAAGCAGGGAATGGCCGCTAGCTGACAGCCAGTAGGAAGACGGGAATCTCAATCTCCGTTTCTGAGCTTCTGTTGCTGAGTTCTGCCATCACACCAATAAGCAAGAAAATAATTTCTTTCTGAGAAACTCCAGAAAGAACGCAGCCTGCTGACACCTAGATTCTAACTCAGTAAAACCCTTGCTGGACTTCTGACCTACAGAACTGTAAGTGAAAACATTTGTGTGTTTAAACCACTAAATGTGGGGTAGTTGTTACAGCAGCAATTAGAAACTAACACATCATGTGATGGGGGATTAGGAAGGTCTTAACCTTAAAAATTATTTTTTCTTCTCCAGACTATTTCCCAGAGAGGGAATATTCTGAGATTGCTCACTTAGCTATCCCCTGCCTTCTGAAGAGCATTCTGGGTGGGTTTGATGTTTGGATCTGGTGAGGGGCTTCCCAGGTGACTCGGTGGTTTCAAAGAACCCGCTTGCCAGAGCAGGAGCTGCAGGAGACGTGGGTTCAATCCCTGAGTTGGGAAGATCCCCTGGAGGAGGAAATGGCAACCCTCTCTAGTATTCTTGCTGGTATAATCCCACACACAGAGGAGCCTGGCAGGCTACAGTCCATGGGGGTCAAAAGAGTCAGACACGACTGAATGACTGAACACGAGGAGGAAGTGAGTGAAAGGAGAGGAAAGAGGGAGGCTTAACAGGGACCAAAGTCTCAGAGGAGGTTTTTGATCAAAAGACTGTTGGGAAAGAAACACTAAGTTCTCAATAGAGTTAGGTAGGCTAAGTCTCAATAAGTGCCTGGGGCATGTGGGAATGCAGAGGGAGGAAGAGAGCTTGTCGAGGGGGTGACAGCCCAGGTCTAACAGTCTGAAAAGGAGAGAGGCAGGAGGGAAGAAGGAAGAGGGAGAGAGAGAGAGACATAAAGAGAGGGAATTTTCTGGGGTTGAGAGCAGAGGCTGCCAGGAGAGCATTTTTAAGAGCTGTTAAGGATTTTATCATTGTTTAGTTGCTAAGTCATGTCCGACTCTTTTGATACCCCATGGACTGTAGCCCACCACACTTCTCTGTCCATGGGATTCTCCAGGCAAGAATACTGGAGTGGGTTGCCATTTCCTTCTCCAGGGGATCCGCCCAACCGAGGGATTGAACCCGGGTCTCCTGCATTGCAGGCAGATTCTTTACCGACTGAGCCACCAGGTGACCTTGGTACACAGTAATAAGCATTTAATAAACAGCAGTTCCTGTTATGATTAGGGAAACTGGAGGATATTATTGTAATAGCTTAACCCAGGATATGAAAGAGGACAAGTGGATGACAGTTGGTAAGACTTAATAGCAATTTTCTTTGGAATTGTTGACATAAATAAATGCATGAGCCCTTGATTATACATTTTTCCAACAACTTCAGTTAATTGTGGTTTCATTTCTCAAACTGTTCTCAACTCCAGGACCTGCACAAGTGAAAAATAATTAGCATAAAATGCAGAGTAAATGAAAGTAATATAGAATCCAAGTGCTAGCTCCTCAGCATGCTACAGTCATAAATAATGTCTTTGCTTGGAATCGCACTTTCTTTCTTGATTTTTTCCTCCTATTTATGAGAATTCAGACTAAAGCTAGGTTGCAACACAGACCTTGGTCAAAACTGAGAGGTGTTAAAAATCGGTATTTGTCATTTTTTCCCTCTAGTGTGGTACTCAGTCAACTATCCAAGGCTCGGGGTGTTGACTGCTCCTATTGCACTCTCCCCATCTGTCACTCTTCTTTTCAGGGTCCTAGAGAATCATCAGTTGAAGTCTGTTTAACATGACTCTGTTTCCTTTGAATATTGCCTGCACAGACACTGTCAACTTGTGATTTTTTTTTTTCGCTTGTCACTGCTTACATAATATATCAGTTAGCTACAGCCACAGTTATGCTGTGTAACAAATAACTTCAAAACCTTGAAGGCTTACAACAGAAATCATTATTCTTACACTCACATAAGTCTGCAAATGACTTGGGGTTCAGTTGCTCTACTAGGAGGCTCTGCTTCAGGCTGAAAGTCTGTTGGTCTCAGCTCCAGGCTGTGGTTGGCTCCATATGTATCTCATCCTCCTTGGACTAGTGACAACCCAGGGAATGTTCTTCTCCTCATGAACAGTTGGTGTACAAGCCAAACCACATGTGCATATTTCAAGTCTCTGCTCACAAACATTCACTAACCAAAGCAAATCACATAGCCGTGCCCAGTATCAACAGGCTGAGGAAGAACACACCACCCCCATGGGGTGAGCACTGGAAAGTGATGTGGCAAGAGGTAAGTGTGCATTAGGTTAAACCCTGTGAAACTGCTAATTTGATCACTTTTCACTTAACCAAAAATGCCAATTATATATAGTTTGATCTTATACTATTATTATCCAAGAAAATGAAGAATTGAAACTCTGATCCAGTCTACCACAGACGGCTTTTAAATAGACTTTTATGGTTAACTTACTGAACCTTCACCATTGAAGCTTTTAGTCTTTCACATTAAGTATGAGGTTAGCTTAGTTTTTCATAGATGATATCCTTTATCAGCTTGAGGAAGTTCCTGTCTATTTAGTTTGTTGAGTGTTTTGATCACAAAGGGATGTTTTGGTGTCTTTAAGGTTACTTCATGTATTCTGATAAATGAGTAATGTGTCAGGGTTCAGTTCTTGCCTCTTCAGTCACAATATTGGGAATATGTCTTGCCTAAAATAGCTCTTCTATTTGTTCTAGTTAAACTACTCTATTCTAAAATATACCTATGAACCCTGACACTTTTTAACTTTTAGAAAACATTCAGAATAGGGTGAATGTACACAGACTAAAAATTTCATTAACTGTAAGCCAGCTGCTCATGGCAAACTATAATTCTTTCCATCAAAAGCCCTAACCTGAAACAGGTTTGCTATTCTGCAATTTCCCCATTTTAATTAACTCTCTTTAAATCTAATGTCAACTGAGGAAATTTTAAATGAGTTCATTAGTTCAAATACTCAACATCTTTTCCTCCCAACAATTGAAATAAGAACTTAAAAATAAAGTTCTTTTAAAAAATAGTTTAAATAAACAACAGAATCCATGCACTGTGTGTTTTAAATGTTTTGGCTGAGTCTGAATCACAATAGTGAAATGAGAAAAATGTCCTTATAAACCTAATATCCTTCACCTCATTGTCTTTCATCTTCTAATATAGCATCTGTTGTCTAGCTTATGCTTCTTTGTGGTCTGTTCTTGGTTTAAGTATTTCACAGAACTTGTCTCCTGACTCCTAATTCCCAATAATGGAAAATGAACCTTTTGCAACTGAGAAAATAAAGAGGACAGCAAATACCTTATTGTGCTGAATGTTAACTTTGAGGATCAGAGACCCTTTTTAAAAAAACATGAGGATTGCTATGGATTCTTTCCCGGAAAAATACACACACACACAGTGAAAAAAAATTGTATGTAATTTCAGTAAGTCTTCAAATGTGTACAGAGAACATAAAAATCCAATAAGTCTTTGAGTCTGTCAGTGCCGTTAAAGAAGCAAGTGTACTAGAAAATTCCAAAGAAGTAGGAAATAAGAGTATTTTTTCACATTTGACTGTCATTTTTATATCTGGTTTAGTCTCTTGTGTTCCCAACCACTCATCACTCTGGATGTCCCTGATGCTTCAGAGACCTTAGTCTATTGCAGGCAAATCCTAGAAGCGCTTCTGCCTCATAATGCAGGAGACAAGTGGTTAATGCTCTGGCGGATTGGAGAGAAAGCAAGCTATACAGACAGGGAAACAATATTTCATTTTGCCTAGGATCTCTTTTTTATTGAATTCCTTGCCCCTTTGTTCCTTTCTCTCCCAGCGAAGAGCTTCCTGTATTGTCTTGAGGATGGGAAAACACAAGTTGGGGGAAGGAGGAGGCTAATTTTCAGTGAGGTTCTTCAATGCCAGTGACATGACAGATGGATTTGGAGGTTCATACAATCACTTTTTCCTTAATCATGTTGGCTACCACACGGTGCATAGACACAATTGGAAATGAAGGCTCACGCAGGAGGGATGTTTTCAGAGTAGCTTATCTGTGCACAAGCTATGGAGAGTACAGAGTTTGCAGAGCTATGGAGCAGCCTTGCATTCTAGGTATAGAGCCCTATTCTAAAACAGTGCATGCACCGATGTGCACACTCACACACACACACACAGATCCCCCTTCTAGTCAAGCGATTGTCTTATAAAGATTCGCTCTAAGAGAAAACATATCTTTATCTGAAAGATGCTGCAAAGAAAAGAAGACTCATGTCATCCATCAATCTCTGGTAACTGGCATTCAGCTCTCAGATAGACTCCTCTCTTTTAATTTTTAAATCACCTTATCAATCAAAGCACCGCATTGTTCTCAGTCTCGTTTGAGCTGTTCTGAGTTGATCCTATCTACTTGTCTCCTACTTGCTTCTTGGATTTGCTCCTATTGTCTGTGTTTTATAGAAATCATTCAGAGGCTTCCGAGATACATGCTTAAAAGAAGGTGTTCATTTTTCTTTAGTTGATAAATACACGAATTTCCTTGGGAAACTGTGTTGGCCCAGTGAAGTTCACACTATCAATCTCCAACTCTGGGTCACTGTAACAAAAGGGCCGGGCGCTAGCAGTGAACCACAGCAAAAGCACAGAGTTCAAGTCGAAGCTGCCACAAACAAGACCTAGGGGCGGTTTGCAGAGCCTTGGTGCCTCAAGTGTTTCAGAGAATGTCCTGGGAAATAAAGCTTTATGGTGGCTCTGCCATCATAAATCCTAGAGGAAATTAAACAGACGAATACATAAATTTTTCGTAGAACATCTCAACCTGGTTCTGATCCCAGGTGATCCACTTCCCATCCCTTTCATTTCAGAGTTTTCCTGAGCTGGGTTGTGTAGCTCTGGTCCCAGTATACTTTGAAGAAAAACAAGTGGTGAGTATAATTATTCTCTTTTGTGACATTAGACAGTAAACCCTGTACTACTGGCAGAATGGAGCATTTTTTCCTTTTTTGCTTTTAGAGTAACTGTCTTTCTTTCTGACACTTTTGAGGGCAAGCGAAGAGGAAAAGTTATTGGTGCTTTCTTTTTTCATCTAAAACTGTTTTATTTGAGGTGATATTTTGATCACCTTTTATGAGCTGCATTGTCCTTTCTAATCAGAAGCCAGATATCCACATGATAGTAAAATCCTTGCCATATTTAGGGAAGCAAGAGAAAGGCAAGGGAAATAAGCAATTCCTAGGAAGAGCAGGGTTGAGATACTGGATGCAGCATTGTGAAATTCAGAGCACTCCAGCAAGCCACAAAATGATACTCCAGACACCTGAATCTGTTAACCTGCCACATTGGTTGTGTCAAACTCACTCTCAAAAAGCAGCTATACAGAAAGATAGTATTTACTGTCTCGAAATCACACTTATTCAGGGACTTCCCTGGCAGTCCAGTGGTTGAGACTTCACCTTCCAGTGCAAGGGGATGTGGGTTTGATCCCTGGTTGGGGAGCTAAGATCCCACATGCCTCAGGCCCAAAAAACCAAAGCATAAAATGGAAGCCATATTGTAACAAATTTAAAAAAAGACCTTAAATAAATAATTAAAAAGAAATGACACTTATTCAAAAAGGAACTAAGGTATTCCTAATGCCACGTGTGTTATTACACCTTATTTTCTGTTACAGGATTCAGAAAAATATAGACATTATATTTAAAATTTAAATATACTTAATATGTAACTATTAAAAATTATATTTAAAAGCCTATTTAATTTGCTTATGTCCATTCAATATATATCTAGACTCTATTAGGCCATTGCAGGTAGTTGTTAAGGAAAATGTCATGGTTAAAAAACATAACTCTTGCTCTCAAGGAGCTTAAACTGTACTTTAATATAAGAATTACAATAACTTGCTATGGAAATGTGCCTTTGTCACCTAGTCCAGTGATTTTCTCTCTTTCACTGTCCCAAATACCAACGCGGGAAAGACTGAACTGTAAATAAACGGTTATAGAAAATGTTCAGGTGGATGGTGACCATTCCTCAGATCTTTCTCTTCTGAGCTGGTGTTCTTGTCCCTTGGTCTGTACAGCACAGATCAGCAGCTTGAATGACACTTGTAGCTCTTGCCATACTTGAATATGTGTACTTGAAGACTGAATGAAAAATGCTGAGTGTTCAGGCTGGAATGAATGACTTCTAATATCATGAAGCTACTTGCCAACTGCATATGCACTACAGGAAAAGACTTGCTTTCCCACCATCCCTACGGCCTGTGTGTGTGTGTGTGAAAGCCACTCAGTTGTGTTTGACTCTTTGCAACCCCGTGGACTGTAGCCTGGCAGGCTCCTCTGTCCATGGAATTCTCCAGGAAAGAATACTGGAGTGGGTACCTGTTCCCTTCTCCAGAGGATCTTCCGAACCCAAGGATCAAACTCAGGACTCCTGTATTTCAGGCAGATTTTTCACCTTCTGAGCCATGGCCTGAGTTCCCATGCCAGTCTTCATGCCCTCAGCATGAGGCCTAGAGAAAGTCCTTTGAAATGTTTTTATGTTTTTTTTTCTCTACTCTTTCCAAGAGTCAGTCTTAGCACTTCTGTAATTCAACCCTACCAGTTGTCCTGTGTTTACAGGGACAAGCCTCACAAGGACTCAAACTCCAGCAGCATGAAATATGATTTCCCCAGTGTCCTCTGGCAGCTGGGGGTATGGTAACATTACACTCATCATGGGATGACCTGCTGACTACTTTTAAAAATGTTCATCAGCACCTAGTTCAGTGCCTGGCATGGAACTGCAGACTTCAGTGCACTCTGTCCCATTTAATTCTCATCTCAACCCAGGGATGTAGGCGTAACAATACTCCCACTTTATGGATGGGGGTGAGAGTACTGAGTTCCAAGGAAATTGAATGACTTGGCCACATGGACACGTAAATCCAGATCTTCAGAGGCATTTAAAAAATATGTATAAAGCTCAATTTGTCTCCCATTTATAACCCCAAAATAAAATTGAGCCTGAAATATGAAAAATCAGTCAATCACACACACATTTGGACCCATAACAGGAAGGGAGCCAGGCTTGCACTTTTCCCTCAAGTTTTCTAAACAATGCATATATATATATATATATATATACACTCATCTATTTTAGCCTGAACATTGTAATATAACATTTTAGCATTTTCCATTAAAACCAAGAAATTACCACATATCCAAGGAAACTAAAGAACACTGTAATTGTTCATGTTACAGAAATGTCATTGGATATGTTAGCAAAGAGGCTTGTCATTCTACATGCCATGAATATTATTGCTTGAGTGGGTAAAACGCTTGGTTTTAAGATTCCTAATAAGTGTTTTTAAGCACTCCTACTGGCTCTTCATGATTACAGTTTCACTGGGTATTTTGGTTGTTCCTTTCAACTATCAAAGAAACCTGCACATTTGTATTTCCATAGGGACATCCTGCCAGCTCTCTGAGCTCCAGAGTTCCTGATTTCTGCATGTCCTTCCCTATAATGTGCTTCCCTGGTGGCTCAGATGGTAAAGAGTCTGCCTGCAATGTAGGAGACTTGAGTTCAATCCCTGGGTTGGGAAGATCCCCTGGAGGAGGACATGGCAACTCACTCCAGTACTCTTGCTTGGAGAATTGCATGGACAGATGAACCTGGTGGGCTACAGTGGGTCGCAAAGAGTCAGACACAACTGAACAACTCTTTCACATTTTCCCTATAATGTGTGTATATGTCCCTGCCTTCATGTTTCCAGAAAGGAGTTTCCTCTAAATAATATTCCTGGTCTCTGCCCTAGGCCCCTTTTCACTTTTTCACATGAGAGGAGGGGTAGTTATGTGATTGAATTTTCAAGGAATTAATATCTATTGGTTACGCTCCCCAAATGTGAACTATTAAAACACTGCAAACACTGAAGTATCCTTCTCTCTCTGCCATGAAGGGAGGCAGAAATTCTAACTAGAGGGTTTGCTCTGCAGACCAAAACTTCTCTTTGGGAGAGAGTGTCTGAAAACCCAACTTGGCCACCAGATTAAAGACATGTTCTCCAGTTAGTTTTAAGTATAATAAAACTAACATTTGAGTCTTAATTTCTTAAGGCTTGGCTCTCAGTTGGCTGGAAGAGGAAAGTGTTATTTATTATCTCCCAATCCATCAAAGTATTTTTTAACATACAGAAGTGGGAGCTGCTAGGTTTTCTTAAGGCTTAGACTCAGAACAGCATTTCTGCCACAGGCTATTGGTGAAGCAGATAGATTCAAGATGAGAGGAACTGGAATTTTCACACAAGGGCATGAAGACTGGGAGGCATGGTTCACTGAAGTCTCTTCTAGAGACCAGCTACTTCATGCAGACTTTATTTTCTGTACAGCACAGGACTAGAGCCTCTTTTTCAAAACTCTTGGAGTCAGATATTTTTCATAATTCAGATTCTCTTAGATTTTGTGTATCTGTGTGTATGTGTTAGTTGCTCAGTCATGTCTGACTCTTTACGACCCCATGGACTGTAGCCTGCCAAGCTCCTCTGGCCATGGAATTCTCCAGGCAAGAATACTGGAGTGGGTTGTCATGCCCTCCTCCACGGGATTTTCCCGACCTAGGAATTCAGACTGAGCCACTTGCCTTGCAGGCAGTTTCTTTACCATTTGAGCCATCAGGGAAGCCCATCTTAGATTTTAGAGAACTATAATGTATACACTGTGTATTATATCACCTGTCCAACAGAGTTTAGGGTCACACCCCATAATCAAGCACCTTAATAATTCTATAATAAATATATGACTCAAATGGAGTAACAGCAGAATACAAATAGCCTCACAGAAGGTCAGATCAAGTTTTGGCATTTCCAGAGATTTTAAATTTTGAGTAAAATATCATGAACTGTATTTTGAGTCAAAATAAGCTTTTACAGGTAAAATAAATTTCTGCTGCCTTGGGCATATATCTGCTGTCAGTTCAGGTCCTCTGGGAAGCAGACATCAAAGCAGAATTAAAAGTGTGAGCCATCTAGGAGAAATGCCTGTTGGAAGTTACAGGAGAGAGGGAGCCAGAGCAGGTAGGGAAGGCTTTCAGACCACGAGGCAGGTCTGATCTCCAATAAGGGAAGTGGGGGAGCGGCAGGGGGGAAGGGAGGCTAAACAGGAAGACTCTTTACAGCATAGCGGCTCTGAGGAATTTTGGCTCATCCAATGGGGAGCTCTATCCACAGCAACGGTTGTTTCTTTGAGGCCTCTTGCTTTGGCTGTTATAGCCAGACCTAGTCTCCTTGCCCTGGTCAGTCACTGGCTGGGAGCTGACTGGGAAGGGAGGCTGACATCATGCATCCCTGGAGGCAGTCTGTCAGCTCCTGGCCTTGGGCAGTTTCTCTCTCGAAGGGAGAGCTGAACTCCTTTCCCTGTGGCTGCCATCATCTTTCCTCCTTGGCTTCCACAGACTTAGTCCCTCTGGTTGTTAGTTTCCAGTTAACACAGTGCTCTTCAGGGATGCATCCTCTATGTAACTGGGAGTTCAACTCCCATCTCAGGACTATCCCATTAGTCCATCAGCAGCACAGTATTGCTTCTACACCCACTGCCAAGCCTATCCAAACAGAAGCAATTTCTATTAGACCTCCTTCCTTAGCTTTCTTTTGATGTGAGTGGACAGTAATTTACAGCACAACTCAAGAAGGGACACCTCTGAGAGAGAAGCTCTCCAAAGGCCTAGAAGGACTGTGGATTTGTGTATGTCTTGGGGTGAGGTGAAGTGGGGGCCAGGAATGCGACACAGTGCTTGGCAAACATGTGGGGTGACTTTCAGATCGGTGACTCTTCCTTGTGGATTTTAGGACCCTGTCCCATCTCTCCATCCCTCAGCAAACCCCTACTGCACACATAGCAGTGGAGTGAGCAGTACGTGAACAGTAACACCAGTTAATCACCGAGCCCATCAGAGTGCCAATCCCATGACACGCACAACTATGGTTCCCTTCCTGCTATTGTGCTCCCTGGAGGCAATCAGCTTAAGGCTAATCAAGCGTATCTTACAGAGCAGGAGCCCAGAGGAAACATGCCCCAAATCCCTGGCTAGTGACAGGATCGGGACCAACTTTCAGCCCAGCCCTTTTTCCATGGCCCCGTTCTGCCCTTCCCCTCCTCATATTAGGAAATTCACTTCCACTTTAGACCTAAGGTGCTAATGGCAGAGCTGTTATTTTTGCAGTGTGTGAAAGGTCCAAGGGTAACAAAAAATTAAAGTCACACTTCTCTTTAAATAATTATTTCAAAGACCCCTTTAAAAATACATTGGATTTTCCTGCCAGATTAAAGTCCTGGGGAGTCTTCCAAAGATTTCTTGGCTGGCCATTGAGCATTCTGCACCCTCCCAGCTCCACACTTCTCTCACTAACTGTTATGAAATCTTCTAAGGCACTCATGCAGCACATGGCTAGGAGTTGAGAAGAGTGCAAACGAGATCTCAGAAATAACACTCACCAGATCTCTGACCAGTTTTTCTGAGATGTGGTAGATAAGTATCCTCTACGAATGGCTGGCCGTCCAGAGTGGACAAACTGGCATAACTGCTCTGAGTGTGCTTTTGTAGAGTTTAATGTGATAATCCAATAAAACTTATAGCAAAGTTAATCTGACACATACAGTGGTGTACATAATAGTTATTGTCTTACATGGTAATTAGGCATAAATGAAAGCAGTTCCCATAAATGCCTATAATTAGATTTGGAATCCCTCCACGGGTGGAGGAAATAGAGAATTTAGAAAATGCTATTGCATGCTTAATATACTACAACATTTTTTCTTAAAGAAAAATTGCCTTCAGCTTGTTGCTCTGATGCCCATTTTGTGACAGAGTACTGAGTCTTTCAGTGCATGATGTGTTTTTTTCTTTCTCTCTCAGCTGCTTCTCTAGGATTAGAGAGATAAGGAGGAAGGGACTGAAATGCACCATACGGCTGCTTGGAAGCTGAGCATACAGTTATACTATCACAAGAGAAGGATTTTCAGAATGGGTGAAGGAAAAATGCTTGGAGTATAGAAGAAAATGACTAAAATGAGAATTTTTTTAAACAGTTGAGTCAAATTTCTAGTTTTCATCTTTGTTTGGTTCATCTTCTAACAGATTCTGATCAGTGTTAGTGTTGATTGAGTTCTTGATGCTGTGAACCACTCAGTCCCCGCAGCCGTACTCAGGACCACACAGGGGAAGACCCTTTTTTAGTTGCTGAGCACCTGCCCCATGCAGTACAGGCTTGGCGCTGGAGGTAAGGGTGAATCAAGCAAGGTCCCTGTTCTCCAATAGTCTGCATCCTAGATGAGGAACAAGCCCTGTAAAGAGAAGGCTATGACATACGTGTGAAGAGTCATAGCAGAGGCTGTTGGGGCACAGGACAGAGACTGGAAGACCTGTGCAAACAGGGTGACCCTGAGATTGAACTTGGTGACAGGGTTTTCAATACAGAAAAGGACAGGAGGGCCTCCCACCCAGGCTGAGGGGGCACAGGGAGATGGAGGTTGTCCAGGAAATAATGAGGAGCTGGTGTGGGGGAAGTTGTGGGAAATGAAGCTGGGTAGGAACTAAGCTTGGAACAGCCCTGGACATCTTAGAAAGGGTTTAGACTTCCCTGTAAAGGTAACAAGAAACAGGGCTTGCCTCTCACGATAATGGCCTGGGGCTGGCCTCCAGGAATTGGGCCCATGGGCTAACATTTTGGAGCAGCCTCTTCTGTGGGATCCGTGCAAGAGTCCAGCTGCTCCTGGCTCTCCATCCTCTCCTTTCCACCTGTTCTTCACTCAAACTTGTGTGGCCAGCTGCAGTGGGGAGGAGGAGTCAGTGCAAACAGCCTTCCATGCCAGCACCTCATCTTTCACACCACTGGTTCCCAGGCCAGAATCTCCAGCAGCTGCCACTACTTCCCCATGGAGCCCAGACAGTTGTCATTTTTGGCATGTGGAGCTGGTAGAGATTTGCTATTCCTTCTGACTCAGGCATACCCAGCTCTGTGGCTTCCTAGGGAAAGACTCAAGCAGACTTAGGGACTGATTTTCTTTATGTCTTTAGTTGTAGAAGATATTTTCTGGGTCATTCTGGTCTTTTTCCACAGATAGTTATAGTTTTGGCATGCTCCTGAGAGGAGGAAAACTCATGGTCCTCCACCATCTTGGCTGATCTCTCAGAAGCTAATTTTGAGGAAGTCTGAGCTCAGAATCAGAGAGACATCCCAGCCTAGCAAGTGAACCCTAATCCCCACCTGCACCCCAGATACTTGGGATCCTTCTTAGAATAGTCAAAGCCTTCCACAGTCAGGAGCCTGGGGGAAACATTACCCACTATAAATGAGTTTCAGTCTCACCAAATTGTTTCTTTTCATGTAATATGGAGGAAGAATGAGAATTTTAAAAGCACAGGGCAGTGAGGTTGAAGGAGGAGACAATTCCCAATAGATGCCAGGCACCATACTAGGTAACTTACATACATTACATAAATTGATTCTCACCACAAGTCCAGTGAGATGGATTCCATCTTGGAAAAGAAATTAATGCTCAGAAATTTTAGGTAACTTGTTTAAGTGAGGCTTGAGATTTCAGAATTGTCTACCTAAATGATCCTGAGAGAGAAAAGGAGAGGCTGTATGGGCCAATTTCTATGCTGTATAGGCAGTGAGAGACAGGTTGTCCCAAGGGCTTGGGGGCACTGGTGGCCTGATTTAAAGGAGTTTGCATTTCAGTTGGGCATGAAATCCTAGAAGTTAATGACATCTGGCATTTTAATTTAAGCACAAAACTGTCAAGGACTAATCACAGAATCTTAGAACTAGAGGATTTGTCTTACAAATGATCTTATCCAATCCTTGTTTCACTGATAGGGAAACCAAGGCCAAAAGAATGGAAACAATTTGCTAGGATTAGCTCATTTGTGAAAGAGCTGTGATGAGAGCCTCAGTCCTTACCAGCTGAGTGAAATATTCACTGCCTCTGTGATAGACAATCTGCCTAATTGTACCATGTGGCTTTTATGCCATGTTTCTGCTTCCACTGGTAAAGCCACTGATAGACCCAGGTCTGGCTGGGGTGCCTGGTAGGGAAGATGGTGGATCTCAAGTGCCCTGGCAAGGTCAGGACAGAGAGAAAAACAGGAGCAAGGAATAGCAGCTTTTTTCCCCCTAAGTTTTAGTCTTGACCATAAAATTTACACCAAATTAATGCCCTCTAGGAATAGTGGTAACTCTTCTCTGAAAAGTATTTAACATTAACAGAATAATTTTGAGGTCAAATCCAGTTCAATAAAAGGACTTTGGTCTAAATATTTAATATCTTTGAGGTCTAATGACCAAATTCAGGTATTCCAAGTCAGCCATGGGATATGTGCTAAGACCAATACATTATGTATATCATTAAATTTAATATTTGTATAAATTATTTATAATTGTGGAGCAGGTAAAGTTGTTTTCCTGACTGCCAATTGTCTCATGTTGTTTCTCTCTACCCCCGGGGAAATTTCTCAGAATAAGACATAAAACTCACTCATTCTAAAGTGTAAATAGCAAACAATGCTTAAAGTAATATTTCTCCTAGGAGTATTTTCATTTAACATTTAAGTCAGATAAATTACACTTTATTGGAGAAACAATAGGCTTTATTTCAAGGTGGAAGAGAACCTTCTAGATTTAGTAGAACATTCTTGGTGCTTCTGAAATCACACTATACCGGTGGTCCTTTAGTCTTTCAGCCAGAAGAGTCCTTTCTGCTTGCAAAAATAATAGCTTCTGATTAGTTAATTAAATGTCTAGAGTTTGCCTAATGCTGTAAATAGATAATAATAATGGGTTAAAACCAGGCATTTAAAGAAGCACTTTACATAATGAAATTAATTTCATCCTCCCAAATCACTGTGAGGTAGGTATTATTATCATCTTGATTTTATAGATAACTGATTCAAGATAATAGAGGCGAAGTGAGCTGCTAAGGAAGTGTTGGTGTTCCCATTTCACAGCTGAGAAAACCGAGGCTCTTAATTACTCTTTGCTCCCTTGCTCCTAGATTTTCTAACAGAAAAGAGTATATACTTCCTTTTATTGTATATTGTTTTGAGATTCTGCATTCTTTGTTAGGTTTAGTAACAGGCTAATCATTACATCGAAATGAATATAAGTAAGTGCAATTTGGCACATGTTCCAAGACCAAATCAATAAGGACAACATTCCATGAGGTTCCTTTGTGGACCTATGTGACTACATTGTTTCTTAAAAGGACATGGAAATCATGATGATTATAATCTTTTGAAAAATTCACAGTTGAAACAGATCCAACTTAATTGTGAGATTTGCTTTATAAGGTTGTGTGTACAAGTCATCAAATAAAAGAAAGAACAGAAGGTCACAGAATTCACATCCGTTCAAGCATATGGATCAGTGTTTAAAACACAGAGAGACATTTCCACACATCTGGTTTGATCCAGAAAGAATCAAGAAACTCAAAGTTAAAATTCAAACCCTTTTCATTTGCATACTGTCTAAAGAAATATCATGGAATGTTATGGAAACAAAATTCTAAGCATGGTCATGGGACAGACAGTTTAGTTAAAAGTTAAATGAATAGCAGGGCCTAAACCCTGTGAATGGTAATTAAGACCTACGGTCTGAATCTCCTTCTACTTCCATGTCTTCCCCCTTTATACAGGACAAATGATTGGAGTTGGGGTAATCACAGAGACTCAGGCTGCACCCTTGTTGTAAGAGAGACAATGGCTTTTTTGCACAATGTTCAGAAAGAAATGAAAAATTATAATTTTATTGTGGTTTTGTGCTAGAATCCTGACATTTTTTTACCCTGATGAACCACATATGAGGATTTCTTTATGGACACAAGGTGTTGAGAACTCTTAGGAAAAATGTATCAACAAAGTTTCAATTTAGGCTTATTATCTGGCATATTGTAGGCATTCAATAAAATTTGTGAAACCATCCATTTGACAAGTCAGTAACTTCACAAATATATATTGAGTTTCTAACATGACCCAGGGACTGTTCTAGGCTCATGGGATACAGCAGAAACAAAATGGAAAAATATTTTCTCTGATGTATTGAGGACCACATTCTAGTAAGCAGTACATAAATAAATACATAGACTATTTAGTGTGTTAAACGGTGAGTGTTCTGGTAGACTGGACAATGGATCCCATAGATGTCCACATCCTAATTTCTGAAACCTATAAATAGCTATCCTATGGGGCTTCCTGGTAGCTCAGGTAGTAAAGAATCCTTCTGCAATGCTGGAGACTGGGGTTTGATCTCTGGGTTGGGAAGATCCCCTAGTGAAGGGAATGGCAACCCACTCCAATATTCTTGCCTGGAGAATCTCATGGACAGAGGAGCCTGGCAGGCTACAGTCCATGGGGTCCCAAAGAGTAGGACATGACAGAAGCAATTTAGCACATGCACAGATCTGTGACTATGGTGAAAGGGATACCATGTTACTTCTGAGACTAGATCATAAAAGGTGACACAGCATCTCTTTAGGATACCCACTCTTGGAACTCAGCATACAGAAAGGAAGCCCAATCAGCCACATGGCCATACCATTCATAGGTGTTCTGAATGAGATTCCAGCTAACAGGCAACATCGATGATCAGGCACGTGAGTGGTGAATCGTCAGCTCCCAGCCATTCTGTCACCTTCAGACTTGAAGACCCCAGTCAATGCGGACAGAGAAAAGCCATCATCAATGTGCTCATTCTGAACTCCTGAATTCAGAGTTCCACAGAATCGTTGAGCATAATTAAACGGTGGCTGTTTTAACCATCAAGTTTTGAGGTTGCTTGTTATGCCATAAAAGTAACTGAAATAGGAGGCCTTCCCTGGGTTGGGAAGATCCCCTGGCGAAGGAAATGGCAGCTCATTCCACTGTTCTTGCCTGGAGAATTTCCTGGACAGAGGAGCCTGGCGGGCTACAGTCCATAGGGTTTCAGAGTTGGACACAACTAAGCAACTAACACACACATTCATGTTTTGACAGTAGAGTCAATAGATATTTAAAGTATATCTTGAAGGTAAAGATACTGTGATAGATCAGATATAAGGCGTGAAGAAAAGAGAATGATTGCAAAGATTTACCTAAACAACTAGAAGAATAGAGTTATTTAAGAAATTGGAAAATGTTAAAAAAGAAACTCGAAAGGGAAAATTATGAGTTCAGTTTTGGATATAATAGGTTGAAATTCCCGCTAGCCGTCTAAGGGTGGGCTATTGATGGGCGAGTTTGGCATCCAGAGGAGAAGTGTAGGCTGAAGACATTAATCCAAGTGTCAGCCTTGAGATTGGCTGAGCCCGGCAAGATCATGATTGAAGAAAGAAAAGAGGTCCAAGGACTAAACTCTGGGGCACTCTGATTTTAGGAGTCAGGGAGATAAAGACAGCCAGCATCAGAGACTGAAATAGAGCAAGAGATAGGAGGAAGATCAGGAAAGAAGTTTGGTTTCCTGGAAGGCAGTTAAACTGTCTTAAGGAGGAGGGAGTAATCAGCAATGCAAATGATGAGATCAAACAAGATGAGATCTGAGAAGGGGCCATTAGCTTTTGCAACATTGAAGTCACAGGAGACCTTCACAAGCCTTGTTCTGAGAGAGTGGTGGTGGTAGAAAATGAATGAATGAGTGAATGACAATTGGTTAACAGGTTTCACATGAATACTTTTCCTTTGAAAGAATCTGGGATTTTTTTTCTGCCAGAAAAAAAAAAAAAAAAAAAAAAACACAAAACCCGAAAAGTACTCTGAGGTGGCCAAAAAGCATCAGTTGAGTGCATTCAGATGTTGTCAAGCTGAGCTCTAGACTCAGTGATAGTCTAAGGGATCACAGTTGCCAGGAGGCTAGGTTATGATGAAAATTACAGTCTTAAGCAAGAGCCAGTCATACCCGTTGTTTGTTGCCAGTAGGTCTCAACCTTCCTTCCAAAGTGAAGATAATTTAGTCTCCTGGTTAAAAGCACCCAGCCTCTGGAGTCCATCTGCCTGTATTTAAACCTTGATTTCACTAGTTACTAGCTGGGCAGGAAGCTTACTTAAGTCTCAAATTCCTCCTGTGTGAGATGGGGCTATTAACAATATCCACCACATATGGTGACGTAAAGAATGGGTTATATCAAACATGAACAGCCTGATTCATGGAAAAATTTCAATGAATGTTAGCTGTTATTCTATTAATTAATATACAAGGAGAAGAGGAGGTTTTTGTACTGGCCCTAGGTAAATCAGTGCTACACAAACAAGTGTTTAACAAGCTCATCTTTATGAGAGTAAGATTAGCTGGTTTAGCTCTAATGGGTATTTTCTGTAATTGCAGGATGTTATAGTCTCTGGTAATATGGAACATCCTTTATTATACTAGAATTGAACTGGTAAATGGGGAGCTGCCATTTGCAACCTTTGTATTTTACTCTCAGGATCAAAATATACAATAAGGAGCTTTATAAATGGATAAGTATTATTCAGATAGGTCAGTGCTGTTTTATTGCCATGACATTGTGACTTTGATGTTGATCATTTGGAGTTCCACGGTCCCAGAATTTGACCACCTGTGCCCTTCTCCAACCCCATCATTAATATACACACCTACTTAGTATGAGATATTTGGCTAGTGGAACTTTTCAGAAAACTTCTATACTCCAAATGGAGTGAATGAAAAATACTTGAGAAGGCCAGAAAGGAACACCCAGAACTGCAAAAATATTTCTTTAAAAATATGAAAAGCCTGAGTTGCTTTCAAATTTAGTATCCCAACATGTCCACGTGATGTGATGCTGGCCTTTTTGAAAGTATACACTGCCCTAATGAAAAAATGAAAAGGGAATGACAAATGCAGCAAATAGAGATCTCAACTCAACTTCCACACATGGAAACAATTGCCCAAATTATGGCAAAATCTGGCAATCTCACTTTGGCCTCATTATTCACTTGAGAACAAAATCATAGAGCACAGAAAAGTTATCCTCGTATGTAGGTTTTGTTGCTTTTACATCTCCAAATGACTTTTGCCTGCTATTGTATTTCTATTAAAAGATAAACTCCCCACTTCCACTCAAATCAGATTTCTGAGACCAAAGAAAACCGTGAGATCATAATCCCAATGATTCAAATAAACCCTCTGAATTCTTGCCTCAGTTTCTTCACTTTTTACAAGGAAGCCTCTGTAGCTGGGAGCTTCCCCAGTGGCTCAGCTTAAAGAATCTGCTTGTAATGGAAGAGACACAGGAGGTGCCAGTTTGGTTCCTGGGCCAGGGGAGATCCCCTAGAGGAGGCCATGGCAACCTACTCCAGTATTCTTGTCTGAGAATCCCACGGAGCCTGGCAGGCTACAGTCCATAGAGTTGCAAAGAGCTGTATATGACTGAAGCAACTGAGCACGCACGCACACACTCTGTAGCTGAGGGAAAAAAGTCGGAATGAACACACAAGCAAGAATGAATACACAAGCAAGCATGAATAGTGTCTACCATCATCTCTACCAGGAAAACTGTACAAACCCCGAGATTCTAGCCCTTGTTTCCAAATATGGGAAACACTGATCTCTAAGTCCTTGCAACTCAGTGTGGAGAATGGACTGGAAACATGAGTATCACCTGGAAGCTTGTTAGAAATGCAGAGTTTCAGGTCCTACCCCAGAGCCTCTGAATCAGAACCTGCATTTTAACCATTTCCCAAGTGACCTTGTCATTTTGTTGCTAAGTCATACCCAACTCTTTTGTGACCCCATGGACTGTAGCTTGCCAGGCTCCTCTGTCCATGTAATTTCCCAGGCAAGAATAATGGAATGGGTTGCCATTTCCTTCTCCAGGGGATCTTTCTGACCCAGGAGTTGAACCTGTGTCTCCTGCACTGGCAGGAGGGTTGATTACCACTGAGCCGCCAGGAAAGCAACCCCTCACACCCCCCAAGTGACCTGCATGCATATGAAAGTTTGAGAAGTGGTCTCTGAGAAACTCTCACCCCTTGAGGAGCTTCCAAACTGCTTGTTCAGCTTGGTGTGATCCTGCATTTGCAAAACCAGCCTCAGAGCCATGCAGGTGACTGACAGCTTTGAGGACAAGGGTACAGCAAGTCCCATATCATTATGCGTAAATGTTCCTCCTTACCCATTAAAAAGGTTCAAACAATACTGAGCTCCTATATTCTACATAATGACCTTCCAGATTTCATGGCACCAATCATCTTCTGAGAGACTTCTGTGCCTGCACATATTAAATAAACCTACTCTTTTTGCAAACTGTCAGTCCTTTGCTGCTGACTTTTAAGCCGTGCCCCCTAAATGAGGTTATTGGAGAAAATATATCAGGCGTAACATAGACAAACTATAGACAGGTACTTGAGAAAATAAGATTAAAGCACCATGGAGAAACAGGCCTAATTATTAACTGTGGTGTAGTTTCTGAGTTCATTGAAATTCTGATTTTCAAATGTTCTGACAGTGTAGGGAAGAAAGTGAAGCACAAACCTGCCTTGAGACTGTATTCATACGCACACAGCTGTTGCCTTAACTGTAGGGTCATGTGTATAGCAGCTTTGTTTTTCTTGCCTTCCAGGTGTTTTCTGAGGATGCATTAAGCAGAATTTCAATGAGATGGAGGGCTCTACTCAGTGTATAAATTACACTTAAACCTTCTCAAAGCAAGTTCGAGCCAAATTGTCCTCCTCTGCTTATTTGAGCCTGTTACTAAGGAAGCAATGGAAATGACACTTTTTAAGCCAGGCTCTCATAAATCAGGTGTTTCCACACTTCTTGAAGTGACAATAGAAAGCCAATTGGAAAACATAATAGCGAAAGACACTGCTCCCAAACTGTCGTCAGGCTTTGGAGTGAGTATAATGTTTGACAGGAAAGATTGTGTGTGAATATTATTCATTGCAACCAAGAGCCATTCAAAGGCACCTTCGGAGCAAAGATTAATGAAAGAGAATTCTCAGGAAGTAACATAATAGGAAACCTCTTCCTCTCCCCCACCTACTTCTCCTTTGGGGAGATCCAGATTTAGCTTGGGACAAGATTTACGGTTCTGAAGGTGTGATGAAAGGCAAGTCATAGTTTACAATTCTGTTACAGGGTAAGGGTTTCACCTCTGGACGTATAGTTTGACATTTCTTAACCTGATCTGGATGTCCCCTTGGTGTTTAGGCCCAAGTAGACAGCACTGATGAGTATCAGGTGTCACAGCTACATAGGTAACCAACACCCCAATTTTAATCATCCTCAGTTTGATTTGAGTTTGAGCCCTGCAGGTGCCTATCTCAATCCATCAAACTGTCAAATGTCAGACCTTCCTTCTTGACACTTCATTAATATTCTTTATCCAATAGAATTGATCATGGACTCTTTGAAGAGTTAGCCCAGAGTTATTGCTTAAGAAGAAAGCATGGAAGGAAGACTGATTTCATCTGTCAGTCTACATTCATAAGTGGCTTAGATTTTCCTCTGAAAAATGGAGAACTTAAAAAATCTTTCTAAATTCTGTGGCTGAGGCACCTTGTCCCTAGGCACTTGAGGGACCCATCTCCTTAAAAAAGTGGAACGGTCATCTGAGAATGGAAGGCTCCCCATTTTCATTACTGAAGGCTACCAGACCTCTTACTGAGTAATGTGGGTCATTTTTTAATCAACAATGAAGACGATCAACTGTTCAGTCAGTTTTCAGAATTTAACCATATGCTTACTATGACCCAACCTAAAGAAGGCTGACATTAGGAGTAAGTATAATGGCACCCCACTCCAGTACTCTTGCCTGGAAAATCCCATGGATGGGGAGCCTGGTAGGCTGCAGTCCATGGGGTTGCTAAGAGTCGGACACGACTGAGCGATTTCACTTTCACTTTTCACTTTCAATCATTGGAGAAGGAAATGGCAACCCACTCCAGTGTTCTTGCCTGGAGAATCCCAGGGATGGGGGAGCCTGGTGGGCTGCTGTCTACGGGGTCGCACAGAGTCGGACACGACTGAAGTGACTTAGCAGCAGCAGCAGCATACTAACTACTCATTCTTTGAAGTTTGTGGTTCCCAACATTTTTGAGCATTAGGATTCATTTTTTAAAATAGACCATTTTTCAGATCAGTTTTCAGTTCACAGCAATTCTGAGCAGAAGGAACAGAGATTTCTTACATACCTCCACATGTGTATAGGACTCTTCCATTATCAACATTGCCCACCAGAGTGGTTGCTGTTGTTCTGTTGCTCAGTCGTGTCCGACTCTTGGCAACCCCAAGGACTGCAGCACGCCAGGCCTGTCCTTCACCATCTCAGGAGTTTGCTCAAACTCATGTCCATTGAATTGGTGATGCCATTCAACCATCTCATCCTCTGTCATCCCTTTCTCCTCCCGCCTTCAATATTTCCCAGCATCAGGATCTTCTCCAATGAGTTGGCTCTTCTCATCATATGACCAAAGTATTAGAACTTCAGCTTCAGCATCCAAGAGGTCCTTCCAATGAATATTTCAGGGTTGATTTCCTTTAGGATTGACTGTTTTGATCTCTTTGCTGTCCAAGGGACTCTCAAGAGTCTTCTCTAGCACCACAGTTTGAAGGCATCAATTATTCGTGTTATTCGTGTACCAGAGTGGCACATTTGTTATAATTGATGAGCTTATATTAATACATCATTATTGTCCAAAGCCCATAGTTAAAATATGGTTCACTCCTGGTATTGTACATTCTGTGGGTTCAAACAAGTTTAAAATGACATATATTCACCACTACACCATCATACAGAGAGAATTCCTTTTTAAAATAATATTTTGTTTTTAAAGAACTTTTATTTAAAAATATTTTTAAATGCAGAAAATTTATAAGAAGAAAATAAAGAACTAGTTACCCAGATTTGAATTTATGAATATTTTTGCTCAGTTTGTCATTTGTTCTATTTCTTGCTATTTCTTAACATTACATTTTTGTGAACCATTTAAACTATATATATTACAATCTTTAATCCTTAAATATTTAGTGGCCATTTCATAGTAATAGTGGAGATTCTCTTACATAACCACAATACAATGATGAACTTCAGTAAATTAATGTTAACATGGAACAACAGACTGGTTCCAAATAGGAAAAGGAGTACGTCAAAGCTGTATATTGTCACCCTGCTTATTTAACTTATATGCAGAGTACATCATGAGAAACACTGAGCTGGAGGAAGCACAAGCTGGAATCAAGATTTCCAGGAGAAATATCAATAACCTCAGATATGCAGATGACACCACCCTTATGGCAGAAAGTGAAGAGGAACTAAAGAGCCTCTTGATGAAAGTGAAAGAGGAGAGTAAAAAGTTGGCTTAAAGCTCAAGATTCAGAAAACGAAGATTATGGCATCTGGTCCCATCACTTCATGGGAAATAGATGGGGAATCAGTGGAAACAGTAGCTGACTTTATTTTTCTGGGCTCCAAAGTCACTGCAGATGGTGATTGCAGCCAAGAAATTAAAAGACACTTACTCCTTGGAAGGAAAGTTATGACCAACCTAGACAGCATATTCTAAAGCAGAGACATTACTTTGCCAATAAAGGTCCATCTATTCAAGGCTATGGTTTTTCCAGTGGTTGTCTATGGATGTGAGAGTTGGACTATCAAGAAAGCTGAACACCACAGAATTGATGCTTTTGAACTGTGGTGTTAGAGAAGACTCTTGAGAGTCGCTTGGACTGCAAGGAGATCCAACCACTCCATCCTAAAGGAGATCAGTCCTGGGTGTTCATTGGAAGGACTGTTGTTGAAGCTGAAACTCCAATACTTTGGCCACCTCATGGAAATAGCTGACTCATTGGAAAAGACCCTGATGCTGGGAGGGATTGGGGGCAGGAGAAGAAGGGGACAACAGAAGGTGAGATGGTTGGATGGCATCACCAACTTGACGGACCTGGGTTTGGGTGGACTCCGGGAGTTGGTGATGGACAAGGAGGCCTGGGGTGCTGTGGTTCATGGGGTCACAAAGAGTCGGACATGACTGAGTGACTGAACTGAATTGAACACAATATTTTTATCTAATCTATATCCATATTCAAGTTTTAACCTACATCCATATTCAATTGACCCAGTAATGTCATTTATAGCACATTTCCTCCTTCCTGTAGAGGGTCCAGACTAGGGTCAGGTATGGCATTTAGTTATCATGTTCCTTTAGCCTCCTTTATTTTGGGACATTTCACAGCTTTCTATTTTATAACATTAATATTTTTAAAAAATAGAATCTCACCTCCATTTTGCATGGAATGTTCCTTATTTTGAGTTGTCTAATTAGATACAGGTTATGCATTCTTGGCTGGATGGGAATACTACGTATATGATATGTGTTTGGATATCTTTTTTTAGGTAGAAAGATAATTTGCTGACTCCTACATGATCTGAGTTTTTCTTTTATTTACTTGACCCATGGACAGGGCTTAGTGTGCACTTTGAAATTTCCACGTGTTAGTGGCCCACTGAGTGTTGAATCCTCTGTATTTTGCTTATTACTAATTCAGAAAAAAAATTAGAAAATGATATATCCAGATCATATTATCTTAGTCCCTCATGTTGGCTTTTTTAGAGGTCGATGCAGGAAATATTTGAAGAACAACTTTGAAAATTTTGCATAGCTATAATTGACAACATTATCTACCATGATGTCAGCCCCTCCCCTTAATAGGATCTGTTGCTGCTGCTGCTGTGGCTAAGTCACTTCAGTCATGTCCAACTCTGTGTGACCCCATAGACAGCAGCCCACCAGGTTCCCCCATCCCTGGGATTCTCCAGGCAAGAGTACTGGAGTGGGTTGCCATTTCCTTCTCCAGGGTATCTTCCCGACCCAGGGATCAAACCCAGGTCTCCCGCATTGTAGCCAGATGCTTTTACCATCTGAGCCACTAGGGAAGTCCTGTAATAGGATCTAGTGACATTTATTTCTAGTGTAAAGCTTGTCTTTATAAGATAATGATTTTCTTTTATTGAATAATTAGGAAGTAAAAGTCTCAATGAAAATTTTCTATTCTCTTCAGTTTTTTAGAAAGTTCAGGGCTGAATTTATTAAATATTCTAATTCAACTAGAATATATATAATTTTCCAAAGTGCTTTTGAATTTTTAAACTTTTACATTGAATTGCCCTGCCATCGATATGATTCAGTATCTTAGGACTCGTGCCTTGACAAGAAGACTGTGGGTTGAATTTCAGTCTCGTTGGTGCCTCTCCTTTGGCACCTTCTTAGGGTGCAGCTGGAGTCACGACCCCGTTCCCTTCTGAATGTCCAGGACTGTCTTCCATCTCTCAGGTCCTCAGTCTTAGGACAGTTCTTGGCCTCAGTCTGCAAGGAGCACTCACTTTTGCGCTTCCGCCTCCAGGCCAGAGATGTGGATTTAGGCTTTGCTTCCAGGAGGCCTGTCATCCCCACTAGCTGAGCTGCTGCCTTCGTCCATCAGGGCAGGTCTCCCAGGTCAGCACCCCACCTGTCTCACCTCTGGCTGCCTCTTTTCCCTTTGTTGTCTGCTCAGTCGTGTCTGATTCTTTGTGGCCCCATGGACTGTAGCCCGCCAGGCTCCTCTGCCTATGGAATTTTCCAAGCAAGAATACTGGAGTGGGTTGCCATTTCTTGCTCGAGTGCATCTTCCCCATCCAAGGATCGAATCAGGGTTTCTTGAATTGGCAGACAGATTCTTGACCACTAGTGCCACCTGGGAAACCTCTGTTCCCTTTGTTAATTCACACAAACTCATGCACACATTTATGGGTTATGATTCCTTCCATATTTTGATTTTGTTCATTACAGAGGCCAGAACACCAGGGGCTGAGGCAAAATTTTCTCCCTGTTGCTTGAGCAGCAGGGCAATGTACTAGGGTATTAGCTTGGATTTTGTTTCTGCTTCAAAAATATTCAGCAAGAATGAGGACCGTTTGTGTTTTAGTCTCTCTGTTTTCCTGTCCCTCTCTTTCCTAGAAGGGGTCAAGGCCTTTTGTACTTCTTGCCTCCAGGGTATTTGAAGAGCTGAAAGCAGACAGTGCTTGAAACAACCTTTCTTTCTGGCTTTCCTGAAAGTCTTGAGAATACTAAGCAAGAATGTCCCCTGATGGGGAAGAGACTGGAGAGGAGGAGGTCAAAAAATGTCAGAGAGAGGATGAACATAAAGCCAGTAAGGGTCCACGGTCTCTTCTTTATTTTCCTGGAGGAAGTGGCAAGTTCCTTAAGGGGCATGTCCTCTATGCCTAAGGAGACTGGACTCCAGGGACTGGAGCTCCAGTTTCTGTAGAATATTTCACACAAACCTGCCTGGTTGCTACTGCTGCTAAGTCACTTCAGTCGTGTCCGACTCTGTGTGACCCCAGAGATGGCAGCCCACTAGGCTCCTCTGTATCTGGGATCTCCAGGCAAGAACACTGGAGTGGGTTGCCATTGCCTTCTCCAATGCATGAAAGTGGAAAGTGAATGTTAAGTCGCTCAGTTGTGCCCGGCTCTTAGCGACCCCATGGACTGCAGCCCACCAGGCTCCTCCATCCATGGGATTTGCCAGGCAAGAGTACCGGAGTGGGGTGCCATTGCCTTGGTATGGAGTAGCAAAGTCTTTGACTTGATTTTTTTTTTTTTTACATTGTACTTTTTAAATTATCATAGAGCGAAATTAACTTTTATCTTTTGATGTACAGTTTTTTTTGTTTCAGAATTTTTTTTATTGTTGTTGCAGAGTGTAAACAAATTCTTAGTTGCGGCATGTGGGATCTAGTACCCTGACCAGGGATCAAACCCAGCCCCCCTGCATTAGGAGCTCAGAGTCTTAGCCACCAGACCAGATAGGGTTTCTGAGCCAGATTTAATGTGATTTTTAAAAAAGTAAAGTGACAGTTTTTGCAAACCCAGTTGTAATGGAAATTCTCACTCACTTTACGTGTGTGATAGGTATCTGAAATCCACATATCCATAATTTTGTGTATCTTGCCTTGTGGTATATCCTGTGCCCAATTACATTAGTATTTCTTGATTATAAAAACTCAGCAAAATGCTTCAAAAGGATAATTTGAAGCACATAACCACGAACACAGCTATACCCCAGAGTTCTGACTGGACACAATAATTCTTTGGACTTAGAACAATGGAAAAAAACTGTAAACTAAGCAAATAAAGACACTGGAATCTAGACCTAGGTGTTAATTAGTCAGTGTTGAGTGAATTAAAGGCTACCTATCAATTGCTGACTGATACAGACAAAAAGTCTCAAAGGTGCTACAACTGAAAGAATCCAAGTAGTTTTGTTAGCAAGCCAAACGCCTTTCTTTGCTTGGCCCCCTGACTATAAATGTTCTCTAAAGCTTTAGATTCAAGGATTAACTCTCACCATCCTCCCTTGAGGCTCTGAGAGGCTTCAGTGTGGGAATACATGTGTCACAACTGTATTTCCCAATTCAGAAGACTCTTTATCTTATAATAAAGAATTTGTCTGGCCTTTGTCCCAGATTCCTAGTGTGGAGCTTTTAAAACCCTTGGAATTTGCAGCATGTTAGACTATGTTTGTTTTTCCTGAACCCCTTGGATTACATTTGAGTTTATACCAATGAGGTTACTCATGGTGAGTCCCCAGGTAGCTTCAGGATGGAAGCTGGTCACCTGGAAGACTCATCACATGTTTAGAGGTTGGAACTTTGAGCTGGTCCAACCTGGAAGTGGTGGGAGAGGAAAGCCTGTGACTAGGTTAAATCACATGGCCAGTGCTTCAGTCAGTCATGGCTATGTAGTGATGTTGAAAGCAGTTCTTTTGCCCCTTCCTGTCTGCAATATCTGTTCCCTTCTAACCTTAAAAAAAAACCTAATTATAGGAATGAGATCACTAGGCAATTGAAACTAACTCCTGATTTGTGCTCTCCTGAATGCACACCACACCATATCTAACCTGTTGATATTTTCCTAGATAAAAAGATGTAAGAATGAAGGACTAAGCAGTTGAAAACATGACTAGCTCTCAACCCGCAACAGTCCCCTTAGCAATCCTGCAAGCAGATCACGCAGGCAAGATAACATCTGAAGAGTGTCAGTTAGTCTGCACTCAATGGAGAATAATGCATAATCCAGCCACCTGCCTTGAAGAGTCTCTTGAGTTTCTTCCCCCAACCATTTTTCCCTTTAAAAACTGTCATGGCTGAGCAGAATCTCAGTTGGTCTCTGGACATGAATCCACTATCTCCCCAGATTGCCAACTTCTCTGATGAAAGCACCTTTCCTTTTTACTGACACTTGTCTCTCGAGTTATTGGCTAATGAGTGGCAAACAGACAAACCTGGGTTTGGTAACAACAAATCAATAAAAACTGTGGACTGGAAGCTCCCTGGAGCTTCTGGCTGGTGAAGACATCAGTATGCCAGGAGGGTTACATGTCTTGATTCCATGGAAAGATGGTACAGACTTCTGCCTTCGGGGCCTCCCTACCTTGTCCTATATGTCTCTTCCTTTGGCTGGTCAGATTTGTGCTCTTTATAATAACACTGTGATCATAACACTTTTCCAAGTTCTATAAATCATTTCAGTGAATTGTTGAACCCAAGGAGGGTCCTGGGAACCCAAGTCCCCCCTCACCCAGATTTGCTGCTGATTGGTCAGAAGTTCTGGGGCCCTGGGGACCCTGTTTGTGGCTGGCGCCTGAACTGGGCAGTCTTGAGAGCCTGAGCACTGTACTCATGGCGCCTGCGCTAACTCCAGGTGGTTAGTGCAGAAATGAATTGCAATACAACAATGGGGCTTGAAACAGAATGCTCTCCATCAGTCCTGTGGGCAGGTCCCTGGCTATTGTCCCCAAATCACAGCTCCTGTCCTTCCTCTTCTGCCACAACAGACACTGCCAGGCTGTTCTCACAGGGTCTTGCAACACCCTTAAGGTCTGAGCCAGACACTGTTTTCTCTGATGCTCTAGTAAAAGAAGTGCCCAGCCACTCCATGGGCCCCTCAGGGAAATGCAAATGAGACATGACCACCCCCTCTTTTTTCCCTTCCCGTGGCCTTTTATTTCAGACGCAGGGGGAGGGCTTCCTCCAGCAGGCTCGTGATCTGCTCTTTTGCTGTTAATGCCTCCACGGAATTTGCTGCTGCTTTCCCCTTATTCTTCTGGCCTTTAGAAAAAAAAAGAGTGCTGAATGCCAATGTCTCCAAGTGGATGCTTGCGTGGCTCTTCAGAAAGAACATGAATAGAGCCAGTGAGTCTCAGGCTCCAAGTGCTGCCCGGGTGCATCTGTATTCACCAGAGAAAAGCTAGTGGCTTTTTAAGGGGAGTTGGCTAACCCTGTGTTCCCTCCTCCGCTCCTCAATGGGAGCTTCCCTGCGCCCTTTGGCAGTGTTTCCAGGCAATGTGACACAAACACCACATTCTTCAAGAGAAGGAGGCGGGATGATCAATGAAAACTCCCTAATAAGTTGCATGCACTCTGAGCAGTGCTGTCAGGCTTAAGGTCACATATTTCCGAGGTAGGAAAAACACAGAGCCCAGTGGAAGCCTCATGCATAAGCAAAGCTTCTCATTGCATTCAAAAGTAATGTAAACGGCTGGAAAACTTATCTCTATGATAAAGGCTGCACCTTTTTATGTATGTTAAACTTAAGGAAAGTGCTTGAAATCCTTCCTGGCATTTGCCTTGCGGAGCTCTTGTGGCCTAATGGGCCATGACACGCTTTGAGCTCCGAAAGGAGTGTGACACAAATGTAAATGTATTATTATTGCCATTAGAGATGGTGATCTGGTTGGGGGGGGGGTGGGGAGGGAGGATTAAATGCTAAAGATAAAATCATTGAAATCTAGAAGGGAAATGTAAAACCATGCCCATGAAGTTCCATGCTTCGATTAAATTAAAAGACCATATAATGCTACATTCTAATCCTGTGTGCATAAATTAACATAAAAACAAAATGACATAAAACTGCCAGCGTCAGCAGGAAATTGAGGAGCTATTAGTCATCAGCCCCTGCAAGCCTCTCTCATTATTATTCAGTGCCTAGGAACTTGACGACTCAACCCACAGTGCTCAGCAGTCTTCGTTGGTAAAAGTGCTTCCTCAAAGCGGATCCTCTCCCAGGCTCTCCTTCTAGCCATTGACCCAGGTTCCCCGCTTCCAACTCAGCCTGCACTGGGCATGGGTCTTCCTGGCCAGTTCCCCACAGCAGCTGCAGATCCTTCCCAGGGCTTAGAGGTTCTCCAGGATTCTGAGAGCTCTAGTAATTAGCTGATCCTTGATTGATAAAGAGGCCAGTCCTGATCTGTACAAATCCAACCACCTGGCTCCCAATACCTGGTGTGATGGAGGATTAACCCTGCGGTTCCTGATGCAACTCTTCCACAGGCACAGTCTCTGCTTTGCCTACCAATTCCTAGAAGGGTTTTGTTTGTTTGTTTGTTTGTTTTTCAGAAAACCAGGGCAGCCCCAGTCCCTGGACCCTGTGATGAGTTTGGTAGATGTGTTTCAGGTCTGCTGTTGTATTGTGGTCTCAATAGCTTAGCTAAGCCCTCCACAAATAGCCAGCCTCCTAAAAGGAAATCCCAGCTCTCTCATTAGACACCTACCAATGTTGGAAGAAAACAACAAATGAACCCTTTGCTGGAAGTACGAGTAGCCATTGCAGACTAAGGTAACGATTTTCCAACCAGCACATAGCTCCATAGTAGGAGTTGCGACCTGAACCAATCCTGTGTCCACTCCAGGTGTGGAGATACACCCCAGCATGTCTGGTGAGCCACTGGGCAGACCTGAGCAACACCTGTTTTCATGAGGACTGAGCTGCCTCCTGAGGAGAATTTTGCTCAAGGAATTATCTGAATCCGACTCACAATGCCTCGCAAAACAGAGGAGGTATGATTTGAAGATGGCGAGGAAATACTGCTTTGGAATCCCTTGAATGGATTTAATACCAAATGGAGAAAGACACCCCCGGATACTTTGCTATCAATCCCCATGCAGTGTGGTGCTTCAGAGCTCTGGTGTGTTGTTGGATGGCAAAGGAGGCAGAGCACTTTGGGGCTAAGCTTCCTTCTGTGGATGTATGAAAAAGCACGGAGACCCACAGAATTGTTTAAGGGGCATCTTAGAAGACCTATGAGCCATGGGAACAAGTGTTCTTATTGTTGTTTAGTAGCTAAGTCGTGCCTGACTCTTTTGCACCTGGGGACTGTAACATGCCAGGCTCCTCTGTCCATGGGATTTCCCAGGCAAGCATACTGGGGTGGGTTGCCATTTCCTTTTCTAGGGGATCTTCCTGACCCAGGGATCAAACCTGTGTCTCCTACATTGGCAGGTGGGTTCTTTACCACTGAGCCACCAAGGAAGCCCAAGTGAACAGTTGTGTGAGTCAGGAAATCTGGTTTGTTTTGTGGCCATAGCGTGGTGGTGCATGAGGAATCTGGAGCTGACAGATGAATAATTAACATGCTCAGTTTTACCTGTGAATTCTTTCAACACATCATTATTGAGCACCTGCTATGCCTGGCACTGTACTAACTTATGAATTACATGTCTCCAAATCAAGTGGTAATAAAGAGATATTAATAACTCAGTCTAATGATGATTATGATAATAATGAGCAGGAAGACTGTGCTGACAGCTATTCATTGTGCATCAGTCATGTGCCATACACTGTGCTAGGTGTTGAATATATATTATTACAATTTTTCAATGGCCCTAAAGAGAGTACTTACTAAATCCATTTTAAAGATGAGGAAAATTGAGGCAGATCATGGGGCTAGTAGATGTCAGAAAGTGAAAGTTGCTCAGTCATGTCCAACTCTTTGGGACCTCATGGACTACACAGTCCATGGAATTCTCCAGGACAGAATACTAGAGTGGGTAGCCGTTCCCTTCTCCAGGGGATCTTCCCAACCTAGGGATTCAATCGGGGTTTCCTACGTTGCAGGTGGATTCTTTACCAGCTGAGCCACAAGGGAAGCCGAAGATGTCAGAGGTGGAATTCAAACGTATATTTTTAGGACTCCGTAAGTCTTTCTGTCACACGGTGTTGTTGTTGTTGTTTAGTTGCTGAATCGTGTCAGATTCTTTTGTAATCCATGGATTGTAGTCTGCCAGGCTCCTCTGTGCGTGGGATTTTCCAGGCAAGATTACTGGAATGGATTGCCATTTCTTCCTCCAGGAGATCTCCCTGACCCAGAGATGGAACCCACATCTCCTGTATTGGTAGGTGAATTCTTTATTACTGAGCCACCAGGGAAGCCCTTCTGTCACATGATAGGAAGTTTAATAGAAAACCATCTAAAGTGCCATGGAAGAAGGAAAGGAGAAATTAATGACTTAATGCTAACAATGGAAGAGCATGCTTCCGATCAGATAGGTGTTTTCAGTATTCAGTCATCCAATACATGGGAATAAGGAATGAAAGATTTTGCATATGAGTGTGTACCACATTGTAGTCCCTTATAATTTTTCTAGAAAGAAAGGAAGCAGAAACTTAAGGTATCAGAATATTGAGCTTTCCTTAGTTGCCCCAAAGAGAGATTCTTCCAGAGTGGTGGTGGTAAGAAAGGCCTGAGATTCCATCTTGTTATTCTGGGGCAGAACGGGGGACCCTTGACAACTGAGCTGTCACCAGAAGAGTGAACACTGTATTTCAATACACATTCACAGAATTTAATTTTGCCAATAAAAGATAAACAAGTTTATCATTTATAGGAATGCCCTATTTCAAAAAACAAACAAAAAAAGAAGGCAGTTATTTAGTTGCATAAAAGGATCCTCCAAGTTGTGAAGTTCCTTGCATTCATTTGTGTTTTTAATTAATACGAAAAACTTTTTGGAAAGGGTGCTAGAGTCAAGAGAAACTGAAAGTTAAAATGTTAGAAATTAATTAAAGTTCAATCTGGATAGGCAATAGAACATCTTGCCAAGATACTCTAAGCCAATAGGAGAATGACTCAATTTATACACAACCTTTCAGAAACACATTTATTTTATCACGTGAGGCACATCTGTGCAAGCAAAGCACTGACTCAGTCCCATCAGGAGAAAAATAAAATGTTCTTCTACTAATATGCAGTACTTTATTATTTCCCCATAGATAAGATAAACTCAGTCAATGACCTGAAAGTAAGTATAAAATAGTCCACTTAAAATGTGAGATTGTGAAGAAAATATGCCATCATGCTAAATCAACCACTCAGTAACATCCAATCCTAAAGAAAGACAAGGCGTTCTCTGACACTTGTTTATTGTTACAATGATATATTGGGGATGAACTATGCTTCCAAATTATTTGCTCTCCAAGAAACAAAACTCTATCCCTCAAATGCTTATTATCAGAACGCTGTAGACAAATACATGAAATACAGGCAATTTCATGTAATTTTGTCTAGGCGAATCAGCGGAATTTGATGCTGTCATTTTTCCCAGGCAAAGCTGATATCATTACCATACGACTACAGCCAGCAAACGGTTCTACAGTTGTCTCATATCCTCACAGAATCTTTTCCCCCAAATGTCAATGTCGTTCAAATGGCTTCCATATGAACAACATTCAAAGGAACAGTTCTATAATACTGCCCCCACTCACTCCCACTCCAAAAAAAAAAAAAAAAAAATCATGCTTACAAGAGAAGTATGAGGGGTTTTTTGGCAAGAACTTAAAACTATCTGATTTAAGTGCTTAATTCTAGCATGTTGAGCAGAGCAGAGCACTTGAGCTGTGAAAGACAGCCATGAATTTTTATTGTGGACCCCATTCTACCATGCTATTAATTCACATTTGATTATGCATCATACCTAAAAGTCCCATTTCTCATCGCAACTGCAGTCTCCAACAAAAGCTCAGTGAGGGGTCCATTCTTTTCCCCTCAATACACATCCTCAGCTCCTATCCATGTTAATGTCACATACAATAATAGCAATATTCAAAATTCAAAAGATAGCCATTGTCACTTTCAGAGCTTTTCCAATACAAAATACTAATTTTATACAAAATATGGTTATTGAGGGAGAATTAAAAAAAGATTTACATCAATAATTTTCTTCCTAAACAGAGAGACAAAAATGTATTGCATTATAATTTGAGTAATTTTTAAGTCCAGTTCCTCTTACAGGTACATTTGTTTTTTATATCTTTATGAAGTGGCACAATCAACTTATTTAAACACCTCCTGTCTTAGTCACTTTGGGCTGCTATAAAGAAAGACCATAGACTGAGCGGTTTATCCGCAACAGAAATTTATTTCTCACAGTTCTGAGGGCTGAAAGTCCACCATCAGGGTGCCAGCATATTTGGGTCTTGGCAAGAGCCCTCTTCTGTTTTGCACTGTCTGAATCCTGTTGTGTCCTCACCTGGCAGAAAGAGGGTGACAGAGAGCTCTCCTATGTCTTCTTATCAAGGCATGAATTATATTCATCAGACCCACCCCCACGAACTAATTACCTCCCATGGACCCCATCTCAACAACATCACACTGGGGATTACATTTCACCATATAAATTTGGGGGTGGGGCACAAGCATTTTGTCCTTTACACTTTTCTAGAGACAAGCCTCATGGATCCCTATATGTTATAGGGCAGCTGGGTTCCACACAATCAATTATTAGACTGCACAGTCAGTGGAGGCAGGGCCCACATCTGTCTCATCTAACACTAGTTATTTAGCAGACCCTTTGAGATTTGCCTGCCCCAGATTCACCCTTTGGACAGGGCACAAGCACGTGCCTGTGAATGCGCGTGTGCTCATGGACTTGTATAGGGAGGGTGTGAGGTGGGCGTGGAGAAACCAGGGTGTTCTAGCCCTATTTTTCCCTGTCCGGCCAGGGCAATATCTTCTGCAGTGACTGAGTCTCCTCTGTGGCTCCAGCCCTGGCAACCATGGCTCCACTCTGCTTCCAGCTTCCCCAGCACCCTCTGCCCCTGAATTCCTGGGATGCCACCTCCTCCTGCTGTCCCTGAGGTCTAGGAGTATTAGTGATTGCCCCTTATTACAACTTTCTGGGGCTCCTCACCAATCCCTGTTGGGTGAGCTCAGGAATTCAAATTACACTCCAAAAGAACCACTTGAGTTTTCTAATTTGGACAGACAGAAATCCGGGAAACATGCGTGAGAATGGATATTAAGGATGTGAGATAATGGAGGAAGGGACATAAAGTCAGACTGGGCTGGACTTAGTGATATTTGCTCACTAAGCAAGGATTCTGCATTTATTTTGCAGCTCGAGGAGTTAGAATGGATCATAACTGTTTGTTTGGTGAAGGTTTGAGTCACCCTACCAAGTAAAGAAGCATGGCAAGCTGAGGTGCTTGCTGAAGACAGAAAGAATACAGAATGGATAGTGGGGGGAAAATAGTCATAAATATCAGCTGTAGCTATATAACCAACAGAAAAATGAGGACTGTAATTTCATATGATTGTCATGAATATTTCCTCTGTATTTTGTTATGACTATGTGTATTTGTCTTTCTTTTTCTCTTTCATACAACATAAGATGCACTGACTGTATATCACAGTATTTAAATACTGTTAATTTTATATCGTAGTATCGGTATATCAAGGGGAAAAGTAAATATCACTCAAGATTTTTACCTCCTCTTTGGGGAAGGGACCAGTGCACTTTTATTATACACAAGACAGTTGTTTTGTGTTAAGTAGAACTTTAACATTGTCCTTATTTGGAGCTTGACTATGATTTAAGAAGATGTATATCTTTGCCTGCTTCCCTCATAGCTCAGTTGGTTAAGAGTCCACCTGCAATGCAGGAGACCCCAGTTCAATTCCTGGGTCTGGAAGATCCCCTGGAGAAAGGATAGGCTACCCACTCCAGTATTCTTGAGCTTCCATTGTGACTCATTTGGTAAAGAATGCACCTGCAATGCAGGAGACCTGGGTTTGATCCCTGGGTTGGGAAGGTCCCCTAAGAGAAGGAAAGGCTATCCACTCCAGTATTCTGGCCTGGAGAATTCCATGGACTGTTTAGTCATGGGGTCGCAAAGAGTCAGACTCAACTGAGTGACTTTCACTTTCACCTATTTTACCAGCTTGACAAGGAATACACTTGTAATGGTTGACTTTATGTGTTAACTGCACTGAGCCATGCAATGCCCAGATATCTGGCTGAATATTACTTCTGGGTATGTGTGTGTTTCCAGAAGAGCTTAGCATTTGAGTTGGTAATCTAGGAAAGCAGACTGTTCTCTCCAATGTAGGTGTGCTTCATCCAATCCTTTGAGGACCTGAATGGAACAAAAGGAAAAAAGAAAGAAAGAAATGGAGAATTTTCTCCCTCTCTCCCTCTCCTGAGTTGGGACATGAGTCTCCTGTTCTTGGACTGGGACTTACACCATTGACCATCCTGTTCTCAGGCTTTCAGACTTGACAATTAGCCATCCATTCTCCTAAAGATTGGACTTTGCACTCAGACTGGAACTATACCCATGCAAGATTTCCTAGGTCTCCAACTTGCAGACAAATATCATGGGACTTCTTAGCCTCCATGTATAAATGTACTATTTGTTTGTTTCCACCTGACTTGTATACCTTCTGGTTCAGAAATTCTGGAAAAATCTGAGTTTGAAAACGTCATCCAGGTGGCTCTGATGCAAGCCAAGTTTGAGAAACACTGCCCTATAGGCCTCAGGACCTCATCCCAGTGCTGGAGAACTCTGAGCCCCTGCTCCACCAGTGCATTTGCAAGAGGCTTAAGTGTTCCCTAAATGAGACCATCCAGCTTCTTATCTATATCAATTAATAAGGCAAGTAAAACATTATACCATATTGATGGAGCTCATTAAGTAAGAGTTCTCCTTTACTAACGCCAATTAATTCTTCCCAATTATCAGCTGAACTTCAATTGAATAGCTTTTCATTTTGACTTGAAATTATCCTTTTCAGACAAGCTAATTTAACAATGCTGACAATATTCAGAGTTTAAGAACCTTCACCTAGATTAATGTGTACTCTCACAACTTAAATCCATGATTTAAAGTAGAAATGATGAGGTTGCTTTCCATGAATTTAAAACATATTTATAGAGCCCCTTCCTCTACCCTAGGCTTTGTGTCTACAGCAGTGGACAAATAGATGTGATCCCTGCCTTCATGGCATTTATCAAACTCCTGGACTTGTTAGGCTTCATCAGGTTACAAGGAACAGAAATAGGTTTCTTGAGATAAAAATTAGCTTTTTAATTATACTAGGGGTTTATTGTAAAGATGTAGGAAAAGCTTAAGAAATTTAGAAAAAATAAATGGACATGGGGACAGTCTCAATGAGAAACTAAACAACAGTACCTCATCTTTCAGAATCTACTATGCTAGATGCAAAAGTTGTATAAAGGTAACCAAAATAGCAGTTTTGGGGGTAAAAAAATTGAAGTTGTTTTCCCCCAGTACCCATTATTGATGGTGGATTTTAACTAAGATGCTGGCCTCCGGCCCAACCATCTTTAGAAAGGAAGTCAGTGTCAAATGACACTCATCATGACTACTCTGGGAGACAGAGCTGCCTTGGAGCTGAGGGCAGGACAAGTTAAAATGTTTTTTAACTGCAAGTGCTAGCCTAGTCCAGCATTATCTAAAACCAGGACTTCTCTTGCTACTTTCGTTTGGATTTATCGTCTTGCTTGATATGGAGAACACACCTGTGTATAGTTTGAGATTTAGATTCAACTCAGAATGAACAAGAGTGAAGGATGGATAGGATAGAATTTGAGGAGAGAAAATGTTGACATTTTGGAGATTGGCTGGCATGAATGTTTCCTTTAGACAGGTTTTTTTTTTCACATTGTACATCTGGCATATTTTTCTTTCTGTATTTGCAGCACTGATCCCATGTAGCATGGTCTTGCAGATCAGCTAAAGGGCCGATCAGCCCAGAGAAACATATTACAGATATATCCACTCAAATGAAAGGATGTGGAAATAAACTTGATGTACAGGAAGAAGGTAATTCTGAATATCCTCATTTCAGTTGGATTACAGTGTTTGCTCTAAGGGAGGCTGGGAATCTTCTAGAGACCTAGTAAGCTAGAAGGGCTTTTGGTGAAGAATTTTCTGAGTCACGAGAGGGGTATGCAGAAGGCTCACACTGGCTTATTTGGAAGCATTATTGGACAGCTGCTTTTTATTCCATAGTTCAACACAATGCTCTCTTTGCCATGAATTCCATGGGACTTGAGATGAAATCCTACAGTAATTCATAGTCTGTGCACTGCAGGTTACCATGACATGCTTCCTTCCATACTCAGGCACCACACCCCCGCCCTGGGGGTTCTCTACTTTTGTTACAACAAAGCTCTGTTATTAAGTAAAGGAGTAGCAGCTGTGGAAGTCAGACCTTAATTAAAATGAAGTCATATAAAGCTAGCTAACATGTACTGTCACCCTCATTCTAGTTTGTTGTGTAAAGCTGTTTTATCTTGAGATCAGTCCTTTATCATAATCATTTCCTGTTCCTGAGATGGAATTTCCACTCTGAGCGGTTTATAATGATGTTTTCTCTCCTCGATCTACCAGTCAACATCACAGTATGATAATCTTTTCAGAAATAAGCATTCAATAGAGAGAAATATTTTACATATTTCCAAAAGTGTCTTAAGGGCCCTTTAATATCAGAGTCTATTCTATACAATGCTTAAAACAGGAAGCTGAGTATAGAACTACTACAATTGCTATAATTTTTGCCCCATGGTCAGAGCTTTCTGGTAAACAGAATGTGTGTCCAGTATCAAAAAAAAGAATCTAAGTGCCTCAAGATCTAATTTCAGCAAATTCCAATTCTCACTCTCCAAAGTGAAAGAAAACATCGCTATTGATTTCTGACATACACACCTGGATCAAAAGAGCTTGCCGTTTTTGTTCAAGGTCCTTCTCTGTCTCTTCCTTTTATTATTATGCTCCCCTTTGCTTTACTTGCTTTTTATTGGCTGCTTATTGAATGAACTCACTCAGACATCTTTTGTTCTGGGTAAATTTTTCCTCTGTAGAATTTTCGGGCTATAAGGAACTATAATCAAATCATCCGATGATGTGTGGGTGAAGTTTGAATTGGCTATGACACTGTCCAGATGTTCTCATGAGTTCTTGGCACCCAGTGTGACTTTGTGGCCAGAGCCCTGGTTTGGACTCATTGCTTCAATTATTGATGGGCTGGAAACTGTCTTCAGTGATACTGCAGCTGGCAACCTCTTCACCAAATGCAGGAAAAACTGTGGGAACTAAATTGTGGTATGTTGCCATTTCATGGTGGATACAGCATTTGGAGAACTCATATTTGTTACAATTTCACAAAGCCTGAGTGATATCTCCTAGGTATTCATTCTTTCATTTAAAAAACAAATATAATTCACATACTAAAAAATTTGCTTTTAAAACATACACATCTGTGGTCTTAAGTTTATATGCAAAGTAATATAACCTAAAGTGAAAGTGAAAGTCATTCAGTCATGTCCAACTCTTTGCAACCCCATGGACTGTAGCTTGCCAGGCTCCTCTGTCCATGGAATTCTCCAGGCAAGAATACTGGAGTGGGTTGCTGTTCCCTTCTCCAGCAGATCTTCCCAACCTAGGAATCAAACTGGCATCTCCTGCATTACAGGTGGATTCTTTACCAGCTGAGCTACCAGAGAAGCCCGTATAAGCTAAACCACTATCTAATTCCAGATATTTTCATCACTCCAATAAGAAACACACACCCATTGGCAGTCATTTCCTTCTTACTTCCAAACTCTTTACCACCGTTTATCTACTTTCTGTTTCTATTGATTTGCCTATTCTGAACATTTCTTATACACGGAATCATACTGTGTTTCTTTTATGTGTGGATTCTTCCACTTACCATAATTTTTTCAAGGCTCCTCCATGTTGTAGCATGTACCAGCACTTCATTCATTTTTATGGCTGAATAATATTTGACTCTGTTTATATACCACATTTTCTTTATCCATTCATCAATTGATGGACATTTGAATTCTTAAAGCTTTTTAACTATTGTGAGCATGAATATTCATATACAAAGTTTAGGTGGATTTATGTTTATAATTTATACTCAATTTTCTCGAGTATATGTCTAGGAGTGGAATTGTTTGGTTATATGATAACTCTGTATTTGATGCTTTAAGGAACTACCAAGCTATTTTCTAAAATAACTGTACCAGGGACTTCCTTGGAGGTCCAGCTGTTTCAATTCCATGCTTCCAATGCAGGGGGCATAAGTTTGATTCCTGGTTGCAGAACTAAGATCCCACATACGGTGTGGTGCAGGTAAAAAAAAAAAAAGTCAAAATGGCTACACCATTTTACCTTTCTACCAGCAATTTATGACACTTTCAGTTTCTCCACATCCTTGTCAACACTTGTTATTGTCTGTCTTTTTGATGGTTCAGTTCAGTTCGGTTCAGTTGCTCAGTCGTGTCTGACTCTTTGCAACCCCATGGACGGTAGCATGCCAGGTTTCCCTGTCCATCACCAGCTCCTGGAGTTTACTCAAACTCATGTCTATTGAGTCGGTGATGCCATCCTCTGTCGTCTCCTTCTCCTCCTGCCCTCAATTTTTCCCAGCATCAAGGTCTTTTCAAATGAGTCAGCTCTTCATATCAGGTGACCAAATGGCTCAGAGGTTAAAGCGCCTGCCTGTAGTGCGGGAGACCCAGGTTCGATCCCTGGGTTGGGAAGATCCTCTGGAGAAGGAAATGGCAACCCACTCCAGTACTCTTGCCTGGAAAATTCCATGGCTGAGGAGCCTGGTGGGCTATAGTCCATGGGGTCGCAAAGAGTCGGACACGACTGAGCGACTTCACCTTCAAAGTGTTGTAGTTTCAGCTTCAGCATCAGTCCTTCCAATGAACATTCAGGACTGATTTCCTTTAAGATGGACTTGTTGGATCTCCTTGCTGTCCAAGGGACTCTGAAGAGTCTTCTCCAACACCACACTTCAAAAGCATCAATCCTTCGGCACTTAGCTTTCATTATAGTTCAACTCTCACATCCATACATGACCACTGGAAAAACCATAGCTTTGAATAGACTGACCTTTGTTGGCAAAGTGATGTCTCTGCTTTTTAATATGCTGTCTAGGTTGGTCATAACTTTTCTTCTAAGGAGTAAGTGTCTTTTAATTTCATGGCTTCAGTCACCATCTACAGTGATTTTGGAGCCCCCCAAAATAAAGTCTGTCACTGTTTCCACTGTTTCTCCGTCTATTTGCCATGAAGTGATGGGACCAGATGCCATACTCTTAGTTTTCTGAATGTCGAGTTTTAAGCCAATTTTTTCACTCTCCTCTTTCACTTTCATCAAGAGGCTCTTCTCCACTTTCTGCCATAAGGGTGGTGTCACCCGTTTATCTGACGTTATTGATATTTCTTCCAGCAATCTTGATTCCAGCTTGTGCTTCATCCAGCCCAGTGTTTCTCATGATGTACTCTGCATATAAGCTAAATAAGCAGAGTGACAATATACAGCCTTGACATACTCCTTTCTAATAAAGTCTGTCACTGTTTCCACTGTTTCTCCGTCTATTTGCCATGAAGTGATGGGACCAGATGCCATACTCTTAGTTTTCTGAATGTCGAGTTTTAAGCCAATTTTTTCACTCTCCTCTTTCACTTTCATCAAGAGGCTCTTCTCCACTTTCTGCCATAAGGGTGGTGTCACCCGTTTATCTGACGTTATTGATATTTCTTCCAGCAATCTTGATTCCAGCTTGTGCTTCATCCAGCCCAGTGTTTCTCATGATGTACTCTGCATATAAGCTAAATAAGCAGAGTGACAATATACAGCCTTGACATACTCCTTTCCCTATTTTGATGGTAGTCATTCTAAGTGGGAAGTAAGTAACATTTGTCTTTGATTTATGTTTCCTTAATGATTAATAATGTTTAATATCTTTTCATGTGGTTATTGGCCATTTCTTTTTTGGAGAAATGTCCATGTATATCTTTTGTCTTTTTCCATTGGGACATTTTTCTTTTTAAGTTGTGCATGATACGTGCTAAGTCACTTCAGTCGTGTCCGACTCCTAGTGGATTCTTTACCACTAGTGCCAGCTGGGAGGCTCCTTTTAAGTCATAGAATTCTTTAAATATCCTTGATCTGTAGATGAGTTCAAGATACCTTGTCTGTGTGTATACTTGGTTGTGACTAACTCTTTCCTACCCTACAGACTGTAGCTCATCAGGCTCCTCTGTCTATAGAATTTTCCAGGCAAGAATACTGGAGTGGATTGCCATCCCTCCTCCAAGGGGTTTTACTGACCCAGGGATAGAACTAGTGCCTCTTTCATCTCTTGCATTGGTAGGCAGATTATTTACCATTGCGCAACCTAGGAAGCCCTTCAAGATACCTTAGCAGATACGCAATGTTCAACTATTTTTCCCCATTTTGTGAATTATTTTTTCACTTTCTTAATTATCCTTTAAAACACAAAAGTTCAAAAGTTTGATAAAGTCAAGTTTATCTATAGTTTCTTTTGTTGCTTGTGGCATTTGTTTATTTTTACCAACTTTTTGAAGTCCCTACACTGGTACAAAATACAAAGATAAGATACCATTTCTGCCTTCCTGTCAATTAGATTCTTGCATGAAAAAAATAGACATGTAAACAGACACACTGGGAAGTCTCATTCTCCAGATTGAAAAGCCCATTTAATTCTTTGCAGCCAAAGATGGAGAAGCTCTATACAGTCAACAAAGACAAGACCAGGAGCTGACTGTGGCTCAGATCATGAACTCCTGATTGCCAAATTCAGACTTAAATTGAAGAAAGTGGGCAACACCACTACACCGTTCAGGTATGACCTAAATCAAATCCCTTATGATTATACAGTGGAAGTGAGAAATAGATTTAAGGGTCTAGATCTGATAGATAGAGTGCCTGATGAATTATGGAATGAGGTTCATGACATTGTACAGGAGATAGGGATCAAGACCATGCCCATGGAAAAGAAATGCAAAAAGGCAAAATGGCTGTCTGGGGAGGCCTTACAAATAGCTGTGAAAAGAAGAGAAGCAAAAAGCAAAGGAGAAAAGGAAAGATATAAGCATCTGAATGCAGAGTTCCAAAGAATAGCAAGAAGAGATAAGAAAGCCTTCTTCAGCAATCAATGTAAAGAAATAGAGGAAAAGAACAGAATGGGAAAGACTAGAGATCTCTTCAAGAAAATTAGAGATACCAAG
>SJXQ01010495.1:54707-97380 GCA_006408695.1 Aepyceros melampus
GGGGGGGGGAGGAAAGGGGGGGGTGGGAAATAGAGGGGTGGGGGAAATGGGTTATTATGGGATTATATGAAATCAATTGTGTGAAACTCGAAAATTGTAAAGCACCACAGAATTTAAAGACTATTTCATTCAATGTAAAAATTCTTAAAAATAAAAATGAATTCTATTTTTTTACTTCTTGAAATGACTTGGGACATTTGCTTGACCGGTGAATTTGCCATGTTATTTCTTTTTCTTTGATGACATATAAGCTGCTTTGGGATTTCAAAGAAAAGAAAGCAATGGAATCATTTCTGGAGTATTTCTTAAAAAGATTTTGTTGAATTTGTCATCAAGGGAATATATAAATGGTTCTTACTTTATGTAATAGTTGGGTCATTCCATCTTTTTTAGGGTGGCATTGAAACCATTTTCACAATGCAGTCTGTGACCTATGAGAAAGGTGGTGTATAATCAGTGAACCCTTTTGTAAAACAAAGAATCATTTCAAAGTCCGTCATCCACCAACATGCCTAGGTTACCCTGTGCAATGTTAGCATAGTATATTTTCTTGAAACTCAGCACAACTGCAAAGAAATTTTAAACATCAAAATTTTTCCTAAATGATGGTACAACACATAAAGCTTGTCCCAGATCTTGATGTTAGTGTATAATATCTGTAAGCAACTGAAGCAATCAAAGAAATTGTGCATTTAAGATTGTGTTCCCTGGATTGATAGATGATAGTAAAGAAGTATTGATTTTCACTTGTCCATTCCTTTTTCATTCTTTATCCCATGTTTCAAAATGCTCAACTCTGAGCCATTTAACTCTTTCACACTAAAAATTAGATTTTTGAAACACAGGAGAATCTCTCACTTTCTCCGCTTTCCTCTGAGATTAAACAATGAAAGGCCAAAACCTTTGGCGAGCCACAAAATCCTTTGTTTCTTCAGTGCTTTGTGCAATGAAAAAAGCCTATGAGGTTCACGTCAGATAGAACAAGCTCTAATGAATTAGTTAGACTCAACTCAAAAGTTGGGGAAGGGGCTGAAATTTAGGATGATCCCATCTTTTTGTCATTTAGTGCTTTAATATGTAGGTTAATGGTATTTCCTCCACGGTGCCTCTGGGCTTATAGTGTGTATGTTAGTCACTCACACACGTCCCATTCTTTGCGACCCCATGGACTGTAGCCCTCCAGCCTCCTCTGTCCATGGAATTCTCCAGACAAGAATTTGGAAATGGGTTGCCATTTCCTTCTTCTCCAGGGGATCTTCTCTACCCAGGGATCGAATTCGGGTCTCCCACATTGTAGGCAGATTCTTTACCATCTGAGGTCTCACAAATATACAGTCAGTTAAACTTGGATACAAGTTGTTTGACCCTGGACTAGTGCTTTCTATCTCTGTTTTCCCATGACTCTAATAATCCTTCCTCCACCTGTGTCTGGAAACTGTCTGAACCATCAAATGGGAAACACGAAAGGGCTCTTAACAATACAGCGGGAAAATGTGGGGAAGTGTAATGTTAAGTGATATGGATTCCACACACAACATATGGAGGATTCAGTTGCTTCTCCTTCATGACAACACCTAGTATTGTCAAACTTAAAATTTTTTGCCAGTGTATTGGCATGTGAAGCTATTTCCTTGTGGTTCTAATTTGCATTTTCTGATTTCTAATTTCATTAAATATTAAATAGTAATAAAATGTTAAATAGTAATTATTCCAAACCTCTTTAGGCTTTCTCTCTTTTGTCCTCAACCCCTAGGCTCCAGCCTCTACTCAAACTTCCCAGACTGTGTGCTTTCTCTCACCCCGGAACTTTGCACAAACTCCTCCCCTGAATCTGTCTTCCTTGTGTTGGGCTCACTTCCTCTCAGTAGGATCTTCTCTTGGGCACTGTGTACGTGGCCCTTTGAGTCCCTTCTCTAGTGATTAACCCATATCACATTGTGTGGAATTGCTGATTTAGTTGTTTCTCCCATGCGAGACTGTGAGTTCTCTCAAAGCAGGGGCCATGCCTCATTCTTCATTTGTCTCCAACTCGCAGCACAGGATCTAGTTTACCATGGACACAGAGTATTATTTGTTGAATGTCACTACTTGAATGACCCATAGAATACTCAAGAGTTTAAATTCTGAGTGGAACTGAAGTTGAATTTCAGCTTAAAAGAAAATGTACTATAAATTGTTGAACTGAAGAACCTAAACTCTAAAAAACTAAGTATATCTCCTTATCACTTTCTAGTACCACTGAAACATTAGCTACTTCAACTCCTCATTCACATTGAATTTTGAGCTGGGAGGGAACTTCGAGATCTCATGGTGAGCATATGTTATCTTACCAGTAAGGAGCTAGAGGCCCAGAGATGCTTACATGAACATGGCTGCACGGGGAGATAATGCTGAGACTGCCAACCTCAATTCTTAAGTACATCTTTTTGAACTCAGAGTGGTTTACACTAATGAAGCTATAAAAGTGGTTTTAATCTGGAATAATACAATGTACATACAAAAGAATTCAGAGACATTTGGCAAACTCTGTACATCTTGATGTGGATACTACTGGTAAACCATGTGAAAACAGGAGCATAAATTGCTGGACCCTGAATTTCTAAGAGAACCTAGTTCTCTGCTAACAGTAGCCATTGTTCTGAAAACATGTGTCTGAAGGCTGGGCTGAGAGCCCTGGATCAGGCTGCCATAGGTTCTGGAAGTATTTCCTGGAGCACTGGGCCATCAAAGGCTCCTGCCCATCTCCAAGGTCCACTGCTGCCACACCTAGGAGCCAGGGCAAGGTACAGTGATGCCGGGGATGGACCATCCTGAACTCCCCTGGCTAAAGGGGAGCCTGAGCTAGGGCATCCTGGTGTCACTCTTCTGTGCAGGGAACCTCATGGCTCACTCTCAAAACACACTTACACACACACACAATATTGTGGTGACACAAATGAAAAAACTACCCTGGCAGGATCCTAGGACCAGGGATGGACGACTCAGAATGCTACCTGTCAGCTTCTATGACATATCCATCCTTGTCACACAATTAGAGGATGTCAACCAGAAATAAGAAGTTTTCTAAATTATTTAACTGAGAAACTCAACACAGCTGAGTTCCTCAAATGTGTTCCTTTATGGCCTTATTGAAATTCATATTGTTTCCAAAGACATACTGTCCAGCCATCTTAACCTCAGGGAAAATGACCGAACAGTAATGTTAGGGGGAGCCTACCTAGAAAATGCCAGGGGCCCTTTGGTTGCAGTAGTGTGTCATGTTCTGCATGCATTTAAACAGTGAAATAATCAAGACGCAGCTCTGGTTACCTGCTGGCACTTCAGCATTAGGTGGACTATTCTGCTAATTACCCCAATTGAGTAGTGCCTACTTGACTTTTTGAGTTCCTTGATTTAGAATGTTTTCATATGGAGTGTTTCCCCTGCAGTCTCTGTCTCTGTCCTGCATCAAGCCAAGAAATGTTGCAATGAGATATATTTTGCCCTGAAGGTACCAAAAAATTGGTATGGATACATTTTTTTTTTAACAAACACCATTAAACGTGTTCATTCTTTGATTCAAGGTATCCTGTCTTAGAAAATGATCAGTAAAAACTGATAAGAACCATACAAATGCAGTAATAATATAATATTAAATGAGTGATGCTTTTTTATGATATATAAATGAGGATGGATACCAAAATGGCATTACATGAAGAAACAAAAAACAAAATAACTGCAGCTCCTAGGTTACATTTGGAGGTTTTAGGATAGATCCAAATGATTAAGAGTTTCTTTTTCTCTTTTTTGGACACTTCTCATGATTTGACAAGAACGGCAGATCATGTAATCATGGGCATAACACTCCTTGTCAGTAGTATCCAACAGCTTCCTTTCCAGAAAAGTAAACAAGGATCGTTTTTTTCATTTTAAGGCACTCTTTTGATATTACCATGATGGTGAAATCTTTCTTCTGTTGACCTGACCTCAACGCTCTCAGTGTTGCCTTTCAACGTGCATGTTCCTCTTCAAGCCAATTGGAATGTGGCCTGGAAAAAAAGACATATGGGCCTGCATGAGGTTATAAAATCTGGCTTGAAAATCCACAGCTTCTTATAAAAACACTATTTTTAAAATAAATGTACCATTTTAAGGAAGATGGTTACTTAGCAACCTGATTTAAATTATTATGAGAAATAGGAGGAAATTCTTCCATTAGGTCTGTTTTTACTTAGGTCAAAAAGTTGTGTGGTTTTTTTTTTTTTTTTGGCCTGTATTGGTTTTGAATCTATTTTCCCTTCTTTTTTGTTAACACATATATACCAGGTTCCAATTAAACACTGGGTATGAGGCTAAGTGGGACTTGTGGGCAAAAAATTGAGGTGAATTATTCTGCAAACCATGTCCTCGAGGAGCAAAGGTGCATGCATGTGTGTGTGTGTGTGTGTGTGCGTGTGTGTCTTTGGGAGCAGTAACCTGTTCAACTTGCTGAATTGGGAAGAGGGAATTTAATAAGAGTTTACAAGTCCAAGGCTGCCAGTGCACATGAGCCTCAAGAGGGCTGAGGCCTGACTTTGAAGGACAGGGGAAAACTTCTCTCTCCTGTACTCAGGCTTCAGATCTCTCTGCTCAGTTGCTTCATCGTTCACTCTTTGTGGATTGATTGATATTTTCTGATGCTTCATGGGTATTATGGAAAAAGCTGCCAAAGTGCTCTAAATGTCTGTTCTTATTATGGTGGTAAAATACTCATTAGCACAAAATTGCTTCAATCGTGTTAAAGTGTCCAACTTGGAGGCATTAATTACCTCCACAGTGTAATACCGCCATCATCATTACTTAGATCCAAAACTTTGTTATCACCTCAAACAGAACCTCCATACCTATTAAGCAGTCACTATCCATTCCCCTCTTCCCTGAGGCCCTGGCAAACACAAATCTACATTCTGTCTGTATATTCTGGATATTCTGGATATTTTTTATATGCGGAATGGTATAATATGTGGTCTTTTGTCTGTGGCTTCTTTCACTTAGCATAATGTCGTCAATGGTCATCCTTGTTGTAGTACTTCTTCATTCCTTTTTGTAGTTGAATAATATTCCTTGTGGGCTTCCCTTGTGGCTCAGATGGTAAAGCATCTGCCTACAATGCGGAGACCCAGGTTCGATCCCTGGGTCAGGAAGTTCCCCTGGAGAAGGAAATGGCAACCCACTCCAGTATTCTTGCCTGGAAAATCCCATGGACAGAGGAGTCCAGTAGGCTATAGTCCATGAGGTCACAAAGAGTCGGACATGACTGATATTCCATTGTATGAATATACAGTACCACATTTTGCTTATCAATCTGCTGATGGGTATTGAGATTATCTCCATTTTGGCTATTATTAATACTATTATAAACATTCTTGAACAAGTTTTTGTTTGAGCATTTGTTTTCAGATCTTTGGGATATATACCCAGAAGTGGAACTGCTGGTTCATTTTGTCATTCTGTGTTTAAGGTTTTTAGGAACTACCAAACATTTTTTCCACAATGGCTGCATCATTTTACATTCCTATCAGCATTGTATGAGGGTTCCAATTGCTCCACATATTTGCCAACACTTGTTATTTTCTGTGGATTTATTATGGCCATATGAAATTCATTGTGGTTTTGATTTGTATTTCATTAATGACTAGTGATGTTAGGCCTCTGCTTATGTATTTATTGGCAATTTTTATATTTTCTTTGGAGAAATGTTTATTCAAATCTTTTGCCCATTTAAAAATTGGGTTGCTAGTCTTTCTGTTGTTGTGAAAGTTTCTTATATATTATATATACAAAATCCTTGTAAGATATATGAAGTGAAGTGAAGTCGCTAAGTCGTGTCTGACTCTTTGCTACCCAATGAACTGTATGTAGCTTACCAGGCTCCTCTGTCCATGGAATTTTCCAGGCAAGAGTACTGGAGTGGGTTACCATATCCTTCTCCAGGGGATCTTTCTGACCCAGGGTTCGAAGCCTGGTCTCCCACATTGCAGGCATCCCACACTTTACCCTCCCACACTTTACCATCTGAGCTACCAGGGAAGCCTCCCTGTAAGATATATGGTCTGCAACTAATTTCTTCCATTCTGTGGGTTGTCTTTTCACTCTCTGGACATTATCTTTGATTCTAAGTATCTTTTTAATTCAAGAACTGAAGACACTTATTTGCTTGTCCAGATCCCAATTCTGATAGCTGAGGAAAGAATGAATTTTGCCTAACTGAAGGTAGATGTCCACCTACGGCCCAGTTAGTTATAGTCAGGAAGGTGGGCTCATGCTGTACAAATAAGGCTTCTGGGTTCATCTCTGTTGGTGATGGAGCTGGTTCTTATGGAAGGCATAGATGCATAAATGCTTAGAGACAAAGGCATGATGACAAAGAGCCAAGTTTCAGAATTGTTTGTGGTAGAGAAAAGGAGAGGTTCTGCAAAATCTCAAAGCAGAGACACAGGGTTTCCAATGAGGGGATCAAAAAAAAGCTTCCTAGAGGTGGTTTTTAATGGCCTAGATGATAGAAAAGATTGTTTGCACTGGGATGGGGATAAAAGGCATCAGTGCAGGCAAGAATCACAGTACGATTCAAGATACAAGTGGAAACACACAGATTTGCTGGAAAATCAGGTTTAATACATATTGTAGTTAAAATTGAACCCATGAGAGTTAGCAACACTGCAAAGAGGAAACAGAAACAAGAAGTGAAGTGAGTCTAGGCAAAGATGGTGAGGTATGGAAAGACGGTGATGAGAAAGAGAGATGGAGTCACAGAGAAGGCCTATGCATCAAGTTCAGTCTGGCCACGGGGTCTCTTCTCTTGTATGAAGTTCATTTATGCCTTTCCTCCTCCTAGAACTCCTCCCACACCTCCCAAGCTCCATGAGCTCTTTTCCTCCTGAGCTCACAGAATTCCTTTCTTTAAGACTCACCTGGTAATTACTCTTGTATTACTAATACAGCTCTTGCTTTCCATTGCTAGTCATTCTTCCATATTTATTCTTCATTCTCGTCTCCACAGCTAGTCTCAGCTCTTACAGGGTCCAAGAACGTTTTTAGTTCCTGACATGCAATAAATGCTCAAAAATATTTGTTGATTTGATGCGAATGCAGAATTTTAATAAGATTGAAATAATTTCATAAGCTGCTTACGGGTATGCTTCTTTAAGCTTTTTTGTTCATCCCATTAATTTTTTCTCTACATATCTTGCATGAAATAATTCTTATGTCCACATAGATGGGGCATGCTACTTATGGCATAATTTGTTTTTTCAATAAACCAATTCATTTGTTATCATTAATGATTTCTCCTCTAAGACTATGAAGAGACAGGAGAGACATGACAATATGTGTCAATGCTTTTTCAAAAGGAAAACATTTTCAATCTACAAGATCATTAGAGATATAATTATAAAAATAAAGCTTGAAATTTGAGATAATATATCATCACTGCTCTGAGAGGTCTAAGATAACAAATTGGAAAATTTGTCTAAAATAATTGCAGGAAAAAGATTGTTATTACCTGCTTTTGTGAGCAAAACAAAGGAAATTACTATTCTTCTTGAGGTAGATATAATTTGTGTGCATCTGGAAATTAATGATATTACAAGATATAATTGCAGAATGTCTTAATTTTGCCATGTAATTATCTCCTTTCAGCAGTGTAGTATATTAACATGGTAAAAATTTAGTATATGGGGTTCAAAACAGACAAAAAACTTATTGAGTTTTTTTCACTTTTGGGAATATGAACAATCAAAGAGAGCAAAATAACACACAAAAGTTGTTCTTGTTACAGAATAAAAAGCTCAAGAAAACAGAAATCAATCATTAAATGCCGGAAAAAATGCTGTTTTACTTCAGCATTTATTTCTCCTAGTCATTTGCCATTTATATGGCCATTGGGTTCAGTTGCTAGACTCCTTTAGAGAAATAATGAGGGAGGCAGAACACAGGAAATAAGGACAAAAAGAGAATTATGCCAAAGCCACATCTCACCCACTGTAGTTCCCCCTGACTTTAAATCTGTTCAGGAATTGTGAGTTATTACGGGCCTCCATTTCCTCTGTTTTACGGTAGATGCTATTTCACAAAGCACCTGAATCCTAAGTGTTAAGGAGCCTCTTAAGTTTCCAACAGTATTATTGCAAATGAGCTCTTCAGGGTTCAGAGATAGTTACTAAAAAGAGCACTGGGCAAGGATCCAAAGATCAAAGGGCTACTTTGAGCGCTTCAACTGAATAAAGCATTAAAAATTCAGTTTCCAGCTTCCTCACCATTGAAACGAGGAGGCTGTCTTCCATCAGGATGCAAGTAAGATTTATCTCAAGTGCTTTGCTTTCAGGAGCACTGTATTAAGAAGGATTCTGATGCTGTTTACAAGATGGGTGGAGGAGACTTGTGCAGGTCAGCATCACTGACCTCAAGCACACAGGATGGCAAATAGCTTGCATTCTTTCCAGGGACTTGTCACTGAAACTCCGTGTCTTAAAAGATTGACTTGTGTATCTGAAAAAGCTTATTTCTGACTCACAAGCGTACAGTTTACAGAGCTGAGGTGTGACTCTGTTTTGTGACCTCTGGGGTCCCTCAACATCTCATCTTCTTTTTGGATTTTGAGGTTGAGAGGTTTGCTGCTGCTGTTTGCTGGAAGCCTGGAGTCTCTGCACTCCATGGGAACATATGCTTCCGGGTATTTTAACTGTAATCCTTCTTCCTGCCTTGCTTTAGTAACTTAGTTCAACAAATTTCCTGTGTGACAGGCACCCTGCTAAGAAGCTGTGGCTGCCCCGCAGCTGTCCGGGGATTCGTCCTCCACAAACCAACAGCCCCAAGGGCTGCAGCATCGGTTCCAGTGACTGGAGGTGAAGGGCTCCCCATGGCGGTTTATCAGTAATCACCTTAGCCAGATTCACTCGGGGTCACCGTCGGGAGGGGACAGGGATTAAAAGATGGGCAATAAGCAATGATGCAGAATTCATGGTGGAAACTGAAAGAGAACTGGGCCTCTCAGAGTCTCGAATTTAAAGGATAACCAAGTATGCTCAGGCTTCCCTCGTGGCTCAGTGGTAAAGAATCTGCCTTTCAAGCAGGAGATATGGGTTTGATTCCTGGGTCAGGAAGATCCCCCTGGAGGAGATGGCCACCCACTCCAAGAAATCTTGCCTGGGAAATCCCATGGATGGAGGAGCCTGGTGGGCTATAGTCCATGGGGTCGCAAAGAGCAGACACAACCTAGCAACTAAACACACACACACACACACACACACACACAGTATACCCAGACTCTTCTGCAATTTCCTTTCTCACATCTGTGTAGGGCAAAGCCTGACAGCTCATCTCTGACTTCAGGTTGTTCGGCAGTGTTTCAGATGTAGAACCCCACTCAGTCCTTCCCAGCACATTTCTCTCTTCACTCCAGGATGAGTAAAAGATTACCTCCTCTGTACTGAAGCTGCCCTGGAAAGCCCTTTTGTCCTTGTTCAGGGTGAGGAAGTCACTTGCACCACGGGCAGCAGGGTCTTCAGGGCTTTTCTGCGCTGACTTCTCTCTGCACTCCTGGGGGCTGCTAGGGCTTTGGGTCCTGGGAAACCTGATCCTTGCTGTCCCATCTGACGTGCCTGAGTCATACTCACCAACCAGCTGAAAGAGAGGGCAGGACTTAGGAGGCTGCTTCCTTGGGGGACTGGCCGGCATGAGGGGAAGCGGTGAAACTGAAGAAAGGGTTAGGTTTTGGAAACATTTCAAAGGAAGAGCCACTTGAGTTGGATGACTGATAATGCATTCCAAGCAGATGGGGTGGAGGGAGTCAAGAGTACCTGAGGACTGAGAAAATGTTGAGAATGGGCATGTGAACAAGACAAGAAAGCAGAAATGAAGGGAGCTAAAAATGAGAAAGGCTTGATTTGCTGTTATTTTTACACCAAATACACACACAGATTATATTTCAAACGGATTTGTGGTTTTTTTTTTTAGGCTCTTCATTTGAAAGTCAATTGTTGGAACATCTAAACATGCTTTCCCATCAAAACAGCACTAGAAGAGGTTCCTAGGCTAGCTCAGATAAAGCCAGTGTGGTATCATAAATGTGGAAGGGAACTTAGAGATCATTCAGTATTAGGGTATTAAGGCAGAGAATACAGTCATTCAGAGACAGACTCAGAAATGACCCTATATTTACTGACTAGGTAACCTGACTTAATTTCACCAGGTTTCATACTCTTTGTGTATCAGACAGACTAATACTACCTCCCAAGCTTGTCATGAGGATTAAATGAAATGCTAATACTCAGTGTATAAAGGCTGAGTTGCTTCTTGTTCCCATCATCACATGGTGTTATATCAAGGAAACTTTGATCTGGCATTGAAAAGGAATTGATGCTTTCCTGGGTCACCCACAGGGCTAAGGGGTGCCATGCATGGATTTCTGTAACCCCAGAAAGCCCCAGAGACAAGACTGTGAAGATGAATGTGCCCCTATTTCCTTGCCACCATCTTAAAAATACAGCATAGGGCGCGTGATGGATGCTCAACCGGAGGAACTATTATTCCGTCCAACCTCTCCTCTCCCTTTGACTTATGTAAGAACTGAGGCCCAGAGAGGCAAAACGATGAGGCCGAAGGCCTCCTGCTAGATTGTGGCAAAACTGACACTAGAAACCAGGTACTCAGAGTTCACAGTCAAGATTTCTTCCTACTGTATCAGGAAATAACTCAATGCCACAACTTTTCCACTATTCGTAGATAGGTGACTGTGAGGAAACTGACAGCTCTGAGAGTCAATGCCAGAGAGTGTCCCTTTTAGAAGGTGTGAGGCTGCGGCTGGCTCCAGGCAGAGGGGGAAGGGGGCATTCTGGCAATACTGGCTGTCTGGGGGTGCAGAGTGGTGGTGTGAGAGACCTCCAGGAAGGGGCGGTGTGTCTGCAGTGCCTTGTCCTATGGAGCTTAGGTTGGGCCAGGGCCAAGGAGGAGTTGCCCACAGAAGTACCAGCAAGTGGTTTGGAAGCAAAGACATAGGAGGGAGGTAAAAAGGCTGTCAGTGTCATTTCTGTTGACTGATTATTCCTGAGTAGAAGTTTTAAATGCAGGGAAATGCAATAGGATTTACTGTGAAAAAGAGTATCACAATTTAGTTAATCCATACTATTGGGGCATTCTGGTTACAGAGAGGGTGAGGAGTTACATTCCTGGTGGACTTTTACTGTGCAACAGACATGCTCATGGAATGCACACACTTTGCCTCCCAGGTTGATTAGAACAGCTGACACCCTGAGACTCAGAATTCTGAGTTCAGTGGTTGTGTCCAAAAGACAGTGAGTGGCAGAGCCAAGGAGTGAGAGCAGACACAGACTAAAGCCCCAGCTCCCCCAAGCAGGCCCACAATAACTAAGCCCCCACAAATTTGGCCCTCATTTTGAAAATCTGAATTTTATTATTTGACTTTTCTGCTTCAGAGAGTTGAACATGCTTGCCTTGCTTCTCCATGACATTCTCTGTCATAGGATCACAGTCCCAGAGGGCAGTGGGGCTATATGGGGAGGTTGGTATAAGACAAGCATTTCCACAGCTGCCTAACATCTGAGTCTCCGCTTGGAGAGAGGTCATGTGTCTTTGGGAGATGGATGACGGTAGGGTGTGGATTGGAAAATATTTGGAATTCATTCTTCTACTTTCTCTCACGTATCAGTTGTCCTCACTAGTGAAGACCAATTGTCCTGATTCTTAACTTTTACCCTCCCCACAAAAAGCTCCCAGTTTTATTCACTCAGTCAACAAATATTTATTATGCCCTTACGAGTGATGATAATATATGTCAAAGGCACTTAAAACATGCATTGCTTTTGATATGTTATTTTATTTCTATGAATTTTTAATAGGAAACAGTCATGGATTTGGTTATAAGGACATTTATTTGCAATGTAAAAGATTTTAAAAGTTAAGTGAAAAAAAGTGTACCAATAAAATGTAATACTATACAATATATAGCATTATTAAATGAAAATGGCATATTGCCCATAATAGTATCTGAATATATGAGCATTAAGTAAGTAAGTAAGTAAAGTCACTCAGTCGTGTCCGACTCTTTGTGACCCCATGGACTGCAGCCCACCAGCCTCCTCAGTCCATGAGATTCTCCAAGCAAGAATACTGGAGTGGGTTGCCATTTCCTTCTCCAGGGGATCTTCCCGACCCAGGGATCGAACCCGGGTCTCCCGCATTGGAGGCAGACGCTTTAACCTCTGAGCCACCAGGGAAGTCCATATGAGCATTACATTATGAATTTAATACATTTATTTCTTAGAAGAGTTTTAGGTTCACAGCAAAATTGAGAAGAAAATACAGAGAGCTCCTATACACCCCTCTGCTCCCACAGACACACAGGAACCCCAGTATCAACGTCCAGAACCATAGTGGTACATTTGTAAAAATCTATGAAACTGCATGTCATATCACTATCTCCCAAAGTCCATAGTGTTCTTAGGGTTCATTCTTGGTGTTATATAGCCCATGAATTTTAAACAATATATATTATAATGACATGTGTCCACCATTGTAGGGCCTCCCTGGTGGCTCAGACGGTAAAGAATCCGCCTGCAATGCTGAATCCCTGGGTCTTCTGTCCTTCTCCTTGTGATTTGCTGACTATCGTTAATGTTATGTTTGGATTCCTTTCTTTTGTGTGTGTATCTGTGGCAGATGCTTTTTTTGTGTGCTTACCATGTGGTTTATATGTAGTCATATATATATGTGTATGAAGTGAAGTGAAGTTGCTCAGTCATGTCCGACTCTTTGCGATCCCATGGACTGCAGCCCACCAGGCTCCTGTGTCCATGTGATTTTCCAGGCAAGGGTACTGGAGTGGGTTGCCATTTCCTTCTCCAGGGTATCTTCCCGACCCAGGGATCGAACCCAGGTCTCCCACATTGTAGCCAGATGCTTTTACCGTCTGAGCCACTAGGGAAGTCCTGTATATATGTATATATATGAATTATTGTAAATTGCTGATCTCTTAAGTTCCAGTGCATTTTAATAATCCTGAACTTTTACTCCTCTCTTCACATTTACTGTTTTTGATCTCTTATTTTACATTTATTTGCTTAGTGAATCCTTTAAGTACCTACTGTGCATATAGATGGCTTTACTACTTTTGTCTTGTAACCTTACTATGAGCTTTATAAGTGGAGTCACCTTGGGAGCCCTGAGTTCCAGTCTCTACCTCCTTAATTCAGCAGGACTGAATCTTCCTATGCTACAGTCTTTGAAGTGCCTCCAGGCAGACACCTGGTGATTGTGGGCTAATCTCATTTTACTCCTTCTCTTAGGGACAGTTACTTTTGTCCAACATCTGAAAATAGTAATTATATTTCACTTTGTTTGTAATGAAAGAGCTAATTTGATACTAATTACTTCATCATGGCTGAAATGTTTTTAGTTTTTAATCATAAATGTGTTTTAAATTTTATTGAATGCATTTTTTCATCTATCAAGACTATCTTATCCTTTTCTTCAATTTGTTATGGTGGTGAATTACTTTAATAACTTTTCTAATGATATAACATCCTCATATGCCAAGGACAAACCCAATTTCATAATAATAATGTTTTAATACTTGCTAGGTTTGTTTTGGCAATGGTTTGTTTAGGATGTTTGCACCTAAATTCAAGAATTCGAACAGTCTGTGTATTTTCTTTCTCATGCTGTCTCAGATTTTGTATCAAGATTTTGCTAATCTTTTAAAAGATATAGACATTATGTTAGTTTTTTATTGCTGCTTAATAATTTGCTACTATCTCTGTGCCTTAAAATGACATAAATTTATTATCTTACACTTCTGGAGGTGAGAAGTCCAAAATGAGTTTCACTGGGCCAAGATTAAGGTGTCAGTAGGGCCACAATCACTCCAGAGGCTAGGAGAGAATCAGTTTTATTGCCTTTTCCATCTTCTAGAGGCCACCTTCATTCTTTGACTCATGGTCCCCTTCCAGACAGCAATCACAACACTCTGAACTCTGCTCTGTCATCACAACTTTTCTCACTCTGACTTTTCTGCTTTCCTCTTTGACCTGTAAGGACACTGAGGATGGCATAGGATTTACCTATACAACTGAGGAGAATCTCCTTATTGAAGACTTTTAATTTAGTCACATCTGCAAATATTCACAAGTTTTAGGGATTATGATATGAATATTTGTGGGGGGGATTATTCTGTCTAGCAAAATAGGAGAAAATATTCTCCAATTTTCTTTTCTTAGAAATATCTTATATGATTGGAATTATCTGTTCTTTGAATATCTGATAAAGTTTACCATATTGTATGCAGATGACACCACTCTTTGGCAGAAAGTGGAGAGGAACTAAAAAGCCTCTTGATGAAAGTGAAAGAAGAGAGTGAAAAAGTTGGTTTAAAACTCAACATTCAGAAAACTAAGATCATGGCATCTGGTCCCATCACTTCATGGCAAATAGATGGGGAAACAGTGGAAATAGTATCAGAGTTTATTTTGGGGGCCTCCAAAATCACTCCAGATGGTTATTGCAGCCATAAAATTAAAAGACGCTTACTCCTTGGAAGGAAAGTTATGACCAAACTAGATAGAATATTCAAAAACAGAGACGTTACCAACAAAGGTCCGTCTAGTCAAGGCTATGGTTTTTCCAGTGGTCATGTATGGATGTGAGAGTTGGACTGTGAAGAAAGCTGAGTGCCAAAGAATTGATGCTTTTGAACTGTGGTGTTGTTGGAGAAGACTCTTGGGAGTCCCTTGGACTGCAAGGAAATCCAACCAGTCCACTCTAAAGGAGATCAGACCTGGGTGTTCTTTGGAAGGACTGATGCTAAAGCTGAAACTCCAATACTTTGGCCACCTCATGCAAAGAGTTGACTCATTGGAAAAGACTGTGATGCTAGGAGGGATTGGGGGCAGGAGGAGAAGGGGACGACAGAGGATGAGATGGCTGGATGGCATCATCGACTCAATGGACATGAGTTTGAGTGAACTCCGGGAGTTGGTGATGGACAAGGAGGCCTGGCGTGCTGCAATTCCTGAGGTCGCAAAGAGTTGGACGCAACTGAGCCACCGAACTGAACTGAACTGATGGTACATTTATATGAGTGGCTTAAAAAAAATAACCTGAAGTGTGTGTGTATATGTATGTTTTAAAATAACCACAATAATACTGTTACTAAGAGTAAGATTATTACTTTCCAATAGTTTTTGACCTTAGGATATTGCCCTCTACAGTATATGGATATATCGATACCCCCAAAATACTGGCTTTAAAAATCTCTTTAAGTAAATTTTTATGTAATAATGCTACCAACAAGAGATATAGTTGGATCCTTTTAGCTTTTATATTCAGAATTTAGTTTTCATTTTGATTTAATTTTGCTTTTTAATTATATAAACATTTGCATGCTTCAAAAGTATAAAACAAGGTTTATTCAGAGAAGCTTAGCTTCCCTGGTGGCTCAGAGGTTAAAACGTCTGCCTCCAATGCGGGAGACCTGGCTTCGATCCCTGGGTCGGGAAGATCCCCTGGAGAAGGAAATGGCACTCCACTCCAGTATTCTTGCCTGGAGAATCCCATGGACGGAGTAAGCCTAGTAGGTTACAGTCCACGGGGTCGCAAAGAGTCAGACACGACTGAGCGACTTCACCTAGCTTCCAGAATATCCATTTCTTCTTGGCTGTCCAAATTCTCACTTTTTTCTTACTAACCATATATTCTGGAGATAACTTCATCACTATATGTAAAGACCTCCCTAATGACTTTTTATAGCTTCATTGTACTCATTGTTTACATGTACCATGGTTCTTGTTTTTGAACATTTGGGTTGTTTTTAGTCTTTGTTTAATACCAACAATGTTTCAGTGAATAGCTTTATGCATAAGATAATTCATATTTTGTGAGTGTATTTTTAATATAGCTTTCTAGAACTGGGACTTCTGGTCCAAAGAGTAAATAGTTTCCTTATCATTCACCATCTCCTCACAGAAAAATCTTTTGGTTTATTGCCACTATGATAGGTTTGAAATGATACTTTTAATTTGTATCTTTAATATTATGAGTGAAACTGAGTGTCTTTCCCTATGTTTAAAGGCCATTAACATTTCTTTTTTAGTGAATTATCTAAAATATATAAAATATATTTTATATTATCTAAAATATATAAAAGTGTGTATATATATATGTACACTTTTCTATAGGGCTATGGGCATTTCTTCTTATTTTTTAGATGTAGATATCCATCACTTTTGTGACATAAATTAAAATATTTTAAAATTTGTTATTTATCTTTGACTTTGCTTATGATGGGGCTTTTTTTTGGTAATGGTTTCATTTTTTCATGCAAAATATCTTTGCTTTTTATTTATATAAATCCAATTTATTTTTTTTTCTTCTTTTCTATTCTGATTTTTGTCATTTTGGGGAAAAGTTTTCTTCACTTCCAAGTTATAAAGAAATTTACACATATTTCCTCTAGTACTTTAATGGTTTTATCATTTAGACAAATATCTGATCCATGTGTTATTTATGTTAGCTTTAGTGTGAGGAATGGATCCAATTTTACATTTTTCAATATAGTTAGTTAGTTGTCATAACACCTCTTATTTGGAGAAGGCAATGGCATCCCACTCCAGTACTCTTGCCTGGAAGATCCCATGGACGGAGGAGCCTGGTAGACTGCAGTCCATGGAGTTGCTAAGAGTCGGACACGACTGAGTGACTTCAATTTCACTTTTCACTTTCACGCATTGGAGAAGGACATGGCAACCCACTCCAGTGTTCCTGCCTGGAGAATCCCAGGGATAGAGGAGCCTGGTAAGGAGGCCGTCTATGGGGTCGCACAGAGTCAGACACGATTGAAGCAACTTAGCAGCAGTAGCAGCAGCAGCAGCAGCAACACCTCTTATTAAGAACTCTGTATTTCTTTGCTGATTTTAGATGTTGTCTGTATTATACACTAAACTTCCATTTGTACTCAAGTCTAGTGCATTTTCTATCTGTTCACTGATGTACTTATGGACTCGTGAGCCAATATTGTACAATTTTAAGTATGGAGACTCTGCAGTCTATTGTAGTGTTATACATTTAGTATTTATAGCAGAAATAACTCTGCTGTCATTGCTTTTCTTTCTGAATGTTTTTCTGGCTCTTCTCTTTTCCTGTTCATTTTAACACACCTTATAATGAACTGGTCCCAGCTTCAGGGAAAAAATAACAAATTAGCATTAGTATGTTTACATGTAGTGCATTAAATATAATTAAATGAAAAAAATGGCATGTTCATGATGTTGAGTCTCTGTATCCAAGAATATGGTATATGTTGTTATTTTTATATCTACATTTCAATCTCTAAAGAATATTTTACAGATTTCCTCAAATATAGTTTGGACATTCTTGTTATCTATGCTTATAGTTAAAGTGCTGCACATGACATGTCATCAAATTTGGAAAGCTTAGCAGTGGCCACAGGACTGGAAAAGGTCAGTTTTCACTCCAATCTCAAAGAGGGGCAATGCCAAAATGTTCAAACTACCATACAATTGCACTCATTTCACATGCTAGCAAGGTTATGCTCAAAGTCCTCCAAGCTAGTATTCAGCAGTACATGCACCAAAAGCTTCCAGATGTACAAACTGGGTTTAGAAAATGCAGAAGAACCAGAGATCAAATTGCCAACATTTGCTGGATCATAGAGAAAGCAAAGGAATTCCAGAAAAACATTTACTTCTGCTTCATTGATTATACTAAAGCCTTTGACTGTGTCGATCACAACAAACTGGAAAAATCTTAAAGAGATGGGAATACCATACCACCTTACCTCTCTCCTGTGTAACCTGTATGCAGGTCAAGACAGAACTTTACATGGAACAATGGACTGGTCAAAATTGGGAATGGAATATGACAAGGTTGTATATTGTCACCCTGCTTATTTAACTGCTATGCAAGGTACATATGCAAAATGCTGGGTTGGATGAAGCACAAGCTGGAATCAAGATTACAGGGAGAAATATCAACAGCCTCATGTATTCAGACGATAGCACTCTAATAGCAGAAAGCTAAGAGGAATTAAACAGCCTCTTGATGAGGGTGAAAGAGAAGAGTGGAAAATCTGGATTTAAACTCAACATTCAAACAGTGAAGGTCATGGCATCCAGTTTCATCACTTCATGGCAGATAGAAGAGGAAAAATTTGAAATCGTGTCAGATTTTATTTTCTTGGGCTCCAAAAATCACTGCAGATGGTGACTGAAGCCATGAAATTAAAAGATGCTTGCTCCTTGGAAGAAAAGCTATGACCAACCTAGTCAATGTATTCAAAAGCAGAAACATCACTTTGTAAATAAAGGTCCATATAGTCAAAGTTATGGTTTGTCCAGTAGTCATGTACAAATGTGAGAGTTGGATCATTAAAGAGGCTGAGCACTGAAGAATTGATGCTTTTGAAGTGTGCTGTTGGAGAAGACTCTTGAACGTCCCTTGGACAACAAGGAGATCAAACCAGTCAATCCTAAAGGAAATTAATCCTGAATAGTCACTGAAAGGACTGATGCTAAAGATAAGTTCCAATACTTTGGCCACCTGACGCAAAGAGCCGACTCATTGGAAAAGACTCTGTTGCTGGGAAAGACTGAAGGCAAAAGGGGAAGGGGTGGCAGGGGATGAGATGGTTGGATAGCATCAACAACTCAGTGGACATGAATTTGAGCAAACTCCTGGAGATGGTGAAGGACAAGGAAGTCTCTCTTGCTGCAGTACATAGGGCGGCGAAGAGTCAAACACAATTTAGCGATTGAACAACTGCACCAACAATGCTTCTAGTTGTTTTAATTTCATTTTATTTGGTCTTGCTATTATAAAATAGAGTCTTATCTCTCATTATACCCTCTAAGTAGTCATTGCTTTTATATATATATATATATATATATATATATGAGATTATTGATTTTTGAATGTTGGTTTTTATAATTTGTGACTTTACTAAATTCTCTTATTGTTTATAATAGTTTTTCCATTGATTCTTTCAAGTTTTCTAGAGAGATAATCACATTGTCAACAGATAGAGTTTTAGCCTCTTTTCCAATCCTCTTATGCCATTAATTGTCTAATCATATTGTTTGTACATGTTATTTAATTTTATTCTTTTATATTACCTATGAATGTAGAGTCAAATGGCTTGTCAAATAAAATTCCAAATGAGATTACAGATTTTAATTTAAAATATCTATCTTTATCTCACTTCTGTTAGGTAGAATACAGTCCTGCTCTTATCATTAGTATCAACATTTTCATGCCTACATTTTTAGAAAATAATAAGGGCAAATGTGATAAGCTATTACAGCAATACCTCAATCACTGCTAAGGAGACAATTAGGGCAAATGCAATGAATGTATCAATACTGGGCAGCAATGTTAGCTGCCCAGTGTCAGTATAATATGGTCTTCTGTTTGATCTTGTGTACAAAGGCAGATGCTCATGTAGGAAAGGAATTTAAGGATATTACAAATAATACAGATAAGCACAAGTGATACAATCGTTAAAACTTTCAAAGGTTGAAAGCTAGTTGCATCTTTTTTTACACCTGAAAGATATTTGAGGTAGCTCTCTTTTTAAGATGCAAATTTTAACAAACTGATAATGTAGACACCTTATTTTTCCCCTATTAAACGCTTCATATTTGGTACAAGCTCATCTTGTCTCTCTAAGCCCTCTTTTTTCTCCCCATCCTAGAAAAGATAAGAGAGGGCAGCAAAAATATCTTTTTCTCTCAAAATACCAGTTCTCATTCTTCTACCTAATTTATTTTGATTTTTTAACTGGACTCTTTTTTGCCATTCTACTGATAATCATCAATGTGAGATTTCCCATTAGCCTTTAGTTCTCCTACTTAAACAGAAGCTCTTGAAAATTATTGTTTCATTATAAAGCAAGGTATGCCTATAGTAAAACAACAATGCAGATAGACCTAATATTCTTCTGCAATTGTCATCCAAATACAAATGTTGCACTTTTATTTCTTCTTATAAAATATATTATTTTACAATGGTAGGTGAAAGTAGAAGTGTTAGTCATTCAGTTGTGTCTGCCTCTTTGAGACTTCATAGACTTTAGCCTGCCAGGCTCCTTTGTCCATGGAATTCTCCAGGCAAGAATACTGGAGTGGGTAACCATTCCCTTCTCTAGGGGATCTTCCCGACCCATGAATTGAACCCCAAAGAGATGACTCATTGTAAAAGACCCTGATGCTGGGAAAGATTGAAGGCAGGAGGAGACGGAGGTGACAGAGGATGAGATGGTTGCATGGCATCACTGATTCAATGGACATGAGTTTGAGCAACTCATAGAGATAGTGAATCTATCTCCATGGGAAGCCTGTTCATGGGGTCACAAAGAGTTGCACATGACTTAGCAACTGAACAACAACAAAAAGAAAACAACTGCAAGAACAAACTCGTGGAGGTAAACAGTATGTTACTAAACAACCAATGGGTTACTTCAAAGAAGAAATTAAAAATATCTGGAGACAAATGAAAGCAAAAACACAATGATCTAAAATCTATGGGGTGTAGCGAAAGCAGTTCTGAGAAGGAAGTTTCTAATGCTCCAGACCTAACTCAGGAAACAAAATAAACAATCTAACATTGCACCTACAGGAACCAGAAGAAGAACAAGCAAGTTAGTGGAAGGAAAGAAATCATAAAAATCAGAGTAGAAATAAATGAAAAAGAGACTAAAAAATAATGGAGAAGCTCAATGAAAAGAAAACTTGATATGAAGTTGAAGTAATTAAGATTGTGTGCTATTGTTGAAAAAGTAGCCTAATAGATTGATGGAACCAACAGAGAGATCAGAAATAGACTCATGCTTATATAACTTGACTTTTGACCAAAGTGCCAAAGCACCTTAACACCTTTAGGAAAGCAATATCTTCTCAACAAGCAATGCAGGAATAACTGGGCATATAAAAAAAATTTTTTTTTACTTATAATTCAAAGACAAAAATTAATTTAAAATGAGTCATTTAACTTAAACATTAAAGTTAAAAACTTAAAGCTTCTAGAATACACGGGAGAATTTATACACTTTAGAAATAAGGAAAGATTTCTTAGAACCTCTAGAAATCACTGACCCCTCACCCCAAAAAAAGGATGAAATAGAGTAACTAAAGCATTCTACATTTCCAAAGACATTGTTAAAAAATGAATAGGCAAGCTACATACTGGGATAAAATATACCCCCCCTCTCTCTGTGTGTGTATATATATATATATATATATATATTTTATAAATAAAAAATGCTCAACATCATAAGGGAGAAGCAATGGCAACCTACTCCAGTACTCTTGCCTGGAAAATTCCATGGACGGAGGAGGCTGGTGGGCTGCAGTCCATGGGATCGCTAAGAGTTGGACACGACTGAGCGACTTCACTTTAACGTTCGAGCATTGGAGAAGGAAATGGCAACCCGCTCCAGTGTTCTTCCTGGAGAATCCCAGGCACGGGGGAGCCTGGTGGGCTGCCATCTATGGGGTTGCACAGGGTCAGACATGACTGAAGTGACTTAGCAGCAGCAGCAACAACAACATCATAAATTAGGGAAAATCAAGTGAAAAGTACAATGATATCACTGTACACATACTAGAAAGTCTGACATAAATAAGACTGATGACACAAAATGCTGATAAGAATTCAGGACAACTAATATTCTTATACCTTTCTGACAGGACTTTAAAATATTACAACCAGTTTGGAAATTTGTCTGGAAGTTTCTTACTAAGTTAAACATAAATCTGCTATGCTGTGCTGTGCTTAGTCTCACAGTCATGTTTGGCTCTTGTGACCCCATGTAGCCCATCAGGCTCCTCTGTCCATGGAGATTCTCCAGGCAAGAATACTGGAGTGGGTTGCCATGTCTTCCTCCAGGGGATCTTCCCAACCCAAGGATCGAATCCAGGTCCCCCACTTTGCAGGGGGAAATTCTAGTTCTAGGTTGTTTTCTATCTTTTTTGTATAGTCTCTTTAGCATCCATGTCCATTACATCCATTAAAAGAAACATGGAAAATATTTCTAATAAATATAATGGACACAAGTGATTAGGCAGAATACACAAAAACCTCCTATAAATTTTTTAAAAAGACAACTCAAGAGAAAAGTAGTAAACAATATTAACCAGCTGTTCTCAGAAGACCCTACTGAAAAGACTTTTCTACCTAACTGGTAATCAGGGAAAGGCAAATTAAAATCATAGAATTTTAAAAGTCTAAAATACCTAATATCCAAGCACCTAGTTTTAAATCAGTACCTGGCTTTAGAAATAATGTCAAAAATGGAACCTCATCTGCTGGAGGAGTGTGAGTTAGTACAACACTTTGGAGGATAATCTGGCAATATACAGGATCCCTGAAGTTAAGTATACCCTTTCACCCAGCAGTTCTACTCTTTGGCACATACTCTCGAGAAAAACAGTGCATGTGTGCCCAGCAACCTTGCACAGGAATGCTTTAATCAATTCAGTCAATTCAGTTCAGTCACTCGGTCATGTCTGACTCTTTGAGACCCCATGAACTGCAGCATGCCAGGCTTCCCTGTCCATCACCAACTCCTGAAGCTTGCACAAACTCATGTTCATTAAGTTGGTGATGACATCCAACCATCTCATACTCTGTTGTCCCCTTCTCCTTCTGCCCCCAATCCCTCTCAGCATCAGGGTCTTTTCCAGCGAGTCAGTTCTTCGCATCAGGTGACCAAAGATTTGGAGTTTCATCTTAAGCATCAGTCCTTCCAATGAATACTCAGGACTGATTTCCTTGGGGATTAATTGATTTGATCTCCTTGCAGTCCAAGGAACTCTCAAGATTCTTCTCCAACACCACACTTCAAAAGCATCAATTCTTCAGCATTCAGCTTCCTTTATAGTCCAACTCTCACATCCATACATGACTACTAGAAAAACCATAGCTTTGACTAGACTGATCTTTGTCAGCAAAGTGATGTCTCTGCTTTTTAATATGCTGTCTAGGTTGGTCATAGCTTTTCTCCCAAGGAGCAAGCATCTTTTAATTTCATGGTTTCAGTCACCATCTGCAGTGACTTTGGAGCCCAAGAAAATAAAGTATGTCCCATCGTTTTCTCATCTATTTGCCATGAAGTGATGGGACCAGATGCCGTGATCTTCGTTTTCTGAGTGCTGAGTTTTAAGCCAACTCTTTCACTCTCCTCTTTCACTTTCATCAAGAGGCTCTTTAGTTCCTCTTCACTTTCTGCCATAAGAGTGGGATCATCTGCATATCTGACAGTATTGATATTTCTCCCAGCAATCTTGATTCCAGCTTGTGCTTCATCTAGCCTGGCATTTTGCATGATGTACTCTGCATATAAGTTAAATAAGCAGGGTGACAATATACAGCCTTGATGTACTCCTTTCTCTATTTGGAACCAATCTGCTGCTTCATGTCCAATTCTAACTGTTGCCTCTTGACCTGCATACAGATTTCTCAGGAGGCAGGTCAGATGGTATGGTATTCCATCTCTTGAAGAATTTTCCACAGTTTGTTGTGATAAACACAGTCAAAGGCTTTGGCGTAGTCAATAAAGCAGAAGTAGATGTTTTTCTGGAACTCTCTTGCTTTTCTGATGATCCAACAGATGTTGGCAATTTGATCTCTGGTTCTTCTGTCTTTTCTAAATCCAGCTTGAACATCTGGATGTTCACGGTTCACATACAGTTGAAGCCTGGCTTGGAGAATTTTGAACATTACTTTGCTAACCTGTGAGTTGAGTGCAATTGTGCGGTGGTTTGAGCATTCTTTGGCATTGCCTTTCTTTGGGATTGGAATGAAAACTGACCTTTTCCAGTCCTGTGGCCACTGCTGAGCTTTCCAAATTTGCTGGCATATTGAGTGCAGTTCATTTTCACAGCATCATCTTTTAGGATTTGAAATAACTCAACTGGAATTCCATCACCTCCACTAGCTTTATTCATAATGGTGCTTCCTAAGGCCCACTTGATTCCCATTCCAGGATGTCTGGCTCTAGGTGAGTGATCACACCATCATGGTTATCTGGGTCATGAAGATCTTTTTGTATAGTTCTGTGTATTCTTGTCACCTCTTCTTAATATCTTCTGCTTCTGTTAGGTCCATACCATTTCTGTCCTTTATCGTGCCCATCTTTACATGAAATTTTCCTTTGGTATCTCTAATTTTCTTGAAGAGATCTCTAGTCTTTAAAGTTTCCATTTCTGGAAACCCTTGAGTGTTCTATTGTTTTCCTCTATTTCTTTGTATTGATCACTGAGGAAGGTTTTCTTATCTCTCCTTGTATTCTTTGGAATTCTGCATTCAAAGGGGTATATCTTTCCTTTTCTCCTTTGCCTTTTGCTTCTCTTCTTTTCTCAGCTATTTGTAAGGCCTCCTCAGACAAAGATTTTGCCTTTTTGCATTTCTTGGAGATGGTCTTGATCATTACCTCCTGTACAATGTCATGAATAGTTCCATCCATAGTTCTTCTGGCACTTTGTCTACCAGATCTAATCCTTTGAATTTGTATTTCTACTGTATGATTGTAAGAGATTTGATTCAGGTCATACCTTAATGGTCTAGTGGTTTTCCCTACTTTCTTCTATTTAAGTCTGAATTTGGCAATAAGGAATTCATGATCTGAGCCACAGTCAGCTCCTGGTCTTGTTTTTGCTGACTGTATAAGGCTTCTCCATTTTTTGGTTGCAAGGAATATAATCAATCTGATTTCAGTATTAACCATCTGGTGATGTCCATGTGTCTTATGTTGTTGGAAGAAGGTGTTTGCTGTGACCAGTGTGTTCTCTTGGAAATTCTGTTAGCCTTTGACCTGTGGCATTTTGTACTCTAAGGCCAAATTTGCCTGTTACTCCAGGTATCTCTTGACTTCCTACTTTTGCATTCCAGTCCCCTATAAAGAAAAAGACATCTTTTTTGGGTGTCATTTCTAGAAGGTTTTGTAGGTCTTCATAGAACTGTTCAACTTCATCTTCTTCAGCATTACTGGTTGGGGCATAGATTTGGATTACTGTGATATTGAATGGTTTGCCTTGGAGACAAATAGAGATCATTCTGTTGTTTTTGAGATTGCATCCAAGTACTGCATTTTGAACTCTTTTGTTGACTATGAGAGCTACTCCATTTCTTTTAAGGGATTCTTGACCACACTAGTAGCTATAATGGCCATCTGAGTTAAATTCACCCATTCCAGTCCATTTTAGTTCACTGATTCCTAAAATGTGAATGTTCACTCTTGCCATCTCTTGTTTGACCACTTCCAATTAACCTTGATTCATGGGCCTAACATCCAGGTTCCTATGCAACATTGTTCTTTATAGCATCTGACTTTACTTCCATCACCAGTCACATCCACAGCTGGTCGTTGTTTTAGGTTTTGCTCTGTCTCTTCATTCTTTCTGGTGTTATTTCTCCCCACTTGTTCAGTAAGATATTGGACACCTACCAACCTGGGGAGTTCATCTTTCAGTGTCATATGTTTTTGCCTTTTCATACTGTTCATGGGGTCCTCAAGGCAAGAATACTTAAGTGGTTGCCATTGCCTTCTCCTATGTTTATAATAACAATGTTTACAACAGAAAAACATTCTGGAAACCCCTGAGTGTTCATTGATATTAAAATAAATAATTCCGTCTGTTCACATCATGATCAAATGACCAGCAATGGACATGAATGAGCTAAAACTACCTGAAGCAATGTGAACGAATCCTATAAACCTGATATTGAGAAGTAACTTTTTACTTCTTTATGCATACTGTATAATGAAAAAATACATACCGTATAATGAAAAAAATACATACTGGATAATGGCTTCCCCAGTGGCTCAGTGGTAAAGAATCCGCCTGCAGCACAGGAGATGCAGGAGACACGGTTCAGTCCCTGGGCTGGGAAGATCTCCTGGAGGAGGGCATGGCAACTTACACCAGTATTCTTGCCTAGATAATCCCATGGACAGAGGAGCGTGGTGGTTTACAGTCCATAGGGTCACAAAGAGTCAGACACAACTGAAGTGACTGAGCATAAATGGCATTATGATGAGCTGAAATAGTATGTGCTATTTAAGATGAGATAGGTTGGTATATATATAGAGAGAGAGAGAGAGCAAGAGGAAGTGGAGCTTAGTAACTGGTAGCACAAGCGTGAGATCCAGGATCCTCGATTTGTGTCCTATCTTACCTATGTAAGTTGGTTGCTGTGTGACTCTGGGTGAGTTACTTGACTTCTCTGTGTCACAGTACTGTCATTTGTTACATGAGAATAGCTGTCGTATCCAACTCATTGGAAGGTTGCTTGGATTAATGAGTCAATATTTGCAAAATATTAAAAACTGTGCCTGTCAGAGTGTCCATATCTGTTTTAAAACATACAAATCCTAAACATTAAATTCTAGAGGGTGGTCAGTAGTGTAGGATAGAGGCATCTGAGGGGCTTCAGTTTTACTTTGAATATCTTATTTCTTAAGTTGGATGGTATTCATACATTATTTTTTGATGGATCAAAAATATTTTAAAATTTTAAAAGGATGCATAGACTATTTCAATATATTGTCAAACTTTAGGAGAAAGACAAGTTATAATGAGAGACTGATATTGTGAAGGATATCTGGAAAGAGAACCTCCCTTAAAATGTCTAAGTTTAATTAGTGCACCTACAATTTTGGTAACATTTTCTGGAAGCATCCCTAAACCTAGGGGAGAAAGTGCTGGTCTTGGAATCAGGAAACCTAAATTTTCTTCAAGCTTCTGCTGTTGATTCATTTTGAGTCTCTGGGTTGGTCTGTCTCCAGTGACATCCTTGTGCTTCGTTTTATTTATCTTTAGAACGGATGTGTTGTCTTCCACCTCTTTCAAATGGCCAGAATGGAAGTTTCTTTCCTTATCTTCAGCACAGAAGGGAGAGTTAGAATTTCCTTCCCCACCCTCCCCCACTGCCTTTCAGTAACTAGCAAAGAAGTTTATTTTATTTTAATGAAGTCTGTGAAAAATGATTCATGCTTGAAAGCAGCCTTTTCCCTTTACTTAATGACAGCTTCAGCTTCTGAGTGTAAGCTAAAATGGAGAAAAATCCCATGTGGTTTTCAGAATGTACATATGAGCATATGTGCTGTGCTTTCAAAAATTTCTTTGTTGGTGAGTCTATTGTGCACATAAGCAAAAGCAGTCTAGACCTTCAGAAGGGGAGAATCGCAAGAAAGCCGTCTTCTAATTTCCCAATAGTTTGTTTCCAGATGGTTCACGTTAGAAAAAGAAGGGACAACAACACAATGGTAACAACTGGCGCCCTTGTTATGTGTGTAGTGTTGCGTTTCTGAGAAGGCATGTATAGTTGTTTTCTTCCTGCTATGCCTGATTTCAGACTCCCAGACTATCGTTTATTTGAAAGTAAAACAACAGCGAACAAAATGAGTACTTACCCTTTCCCATGCCAATGGGAATTATATACTGGTAACCAGGGGGTCTGGCCTTGAAGGCCTATTTTAAAAATAGGAATGGGTTCCCCACCCAGCTGGTGTGCTAATGGATTAACTACTGCTTTTTTCTCTTACTGTAAAGGAGACGAAAATATCTGGCTTCAAATTTGTCTCGGCTCATCCCTTTCTCTGGTTCCTTATGCTCAGCAAGGTGGGCCCTAGATGTGTCTCTGGTTGACTGACAGTTCTGAGCTTCCCTCTAAAAAGAGGTTCAATAAAGCTCAGAGCTTACTTTGCCAAGCATGACTGCTCTTTCTTTTTAAGCCCACATACGCTTGAAGGGGAATTTAATCCTTGCATTTCTGATTGTTTACACTAAAGAGTTGTGTTGTGAGAGCGATTTGATGTCTGTGAGACTGAACATTTTAATAAAGCTTGTTGAGAGAAACATTTTCTCTCAAAACAGGAAGCTAGATTTTTGCCATGTGTAAATAAACATAAAATACCAGCGGGCTCAGGGCTCCAAACCTGGAGATTCTGAATGAAGCTTGCACTTAACCAATCAATGTGCTTTTCATCTTTATTTAAGAGTGAGCGTGAAGTCCCTCAATGTGAATGCTCTTTCTCCTTTTGCAGACATTTAACATGTCTCTGCATTAAAGTTGGGACCACGCCATTAAAGTCATGGCATCACATGAGACAGCTTTCAGGGTTCATTCCTCCAACATTCAGTGAGCATCTCCAGGTGACAGGACACAGGGACCCCAACATGAAGAAGACTCAGTTTTGTATTCAAGGAGCCCATGGCCCACAGCCTGGCTCCAGAAACAGACTTATACACAAATTATTACGGTACAAGATGGTAAGTGTGAAGGCAGTGATGTGTTACAGATATCATGGGAGCCCAGAATTTGGGCTTTTGAGTCAGCTAGAATTAATTCAGGAGAGGCTGATATCTTGGGCACCCTCAGCCTTCATTCGCTTGGCGCGGGGCTTGGGTTCCCAGCCAGAGACTGGGGCTGGGTCATGGCGGTAAAAGCACCCACCCTAGCCACTAGTCCAGTGGTCAGTGACAAGTGCCCTGGCAGAAAAGAATTTCCACAAAGACAGTAAGTAGTGAAGTAAGTCAAGTGTTTATTAAGAGGAAAAAGAGTACATTATGTGTGGATAGACACGGAGCAGATTCAGGGGAGAGTCCCTCCTCCTGGACCTCCAAAACACAGGTACACAGGCACACACGTACACACATGCACAGGCACACGTGTACACGCATGCACACATCTGCACACACACCTGTGCACACAGGCACATTGCGGCACACCTAGACTGGAGTCCCCCACCCTCTAGAATGACAAAGTTGTTCTTATCTTTTAAGATTAAGGAGTCCAAGAGAAAGGAGGATAAACCATAAGCAGTTCAGCATTGCTAAAAGATTAAGACATAGGACAAATGAGCCCAGGAGGTAAATAGGAATCCGATCAAGTTGGTTACATGGAGAGATTTGATACTGGGATGATGGATAATGTTTGCTTTTTAGACTGATCACTTCAGCTCCATGGATGATGGACTGGGCCACGCTGGAAGACACAGGAATCATACTGTTCTTTCCTTCAGGGTCACTTCAATCTTGGTCCTTCTGCAAAGGAACCAGCAAAGGACAGTGATGTATCCAGAAGTAAGGGGACCCTCTCTGGGAATCAAGCAAAATCTAAACACACCAGGAGAAGAGACTGGAAGGAGGCTCGGCCAGAGGAACATCTGCTCAAGCCCATTCTACTCCCTCCCTAAATGCTCCCTAGGTTTCCCACCATCTCCCCACCCCCAAGCCCAGCCTCTCTGCTTCTGCACCTTTAACATTCAGATTCAAGTGGAAAAGAAGCTTTTTTCTCATTCCTTTCAGCACAGCTGAGACAGGCAGTAATTTTCAGAAGGAACTTCATTTGAAATAGCACCACCACAGAAAACACAAAGGGAGAATGAAAGGGAAAACAACAAAGAAAGCAGAGAAAGCTGTAAAACAATTATGCTTACAAAATATAGATTTTGTGTTCAATGACAGCCAACGTTCCTGCCAGACCTAGAAACCGCTTCTTAAGCTCTTTGCTCTCTCATTCTCTCCCCTGCCCCTTGAGAGCCTGAGCTCACAGATGTGGGGAAAACTGTGAACAGTCAATACTGCAAATGCACCCCCCCACCACCCCCCGCCGAGGGAGGGCTTCAGCTTCTCCAGGGAGTCAACATCTTCCAAAGAAACATTCCTCCCCAGAGACACCCTCTGACTCCTTGTGGGGATCCTGGTCTAATTAAAGCCCCTGGGCAGAGTGAACAGAGTTCTGGTGTAAGTCTTGTCCCCACAGGTGGGAACACAAGATCCAGCATTTCAGACGTGTTTCTTGAATGATCCTCCCCTTCAGCCTCCCTGTTTCCACCCAAATTCAGACCTTTGCTACCTCTTGTTCAAACTATTATACTGATCTGGTCTACAAATGCTCTGACATTTTCTCTTTTTAGAGTTTAGCTTGGACCTGATCATCTTTCTCCCACCAGATTAACTGAGAATTTTTCCAATTGATGGTAAATGCCAATCCAACTCCTCAGCCAAATATCCCTTATACACATCCTATGCTTCTGTCAAGCCACAAGAACTAGACACATTATTTCTCAAATGTGCCCCTGCCTTTGTTCCCACATGTCCTCCCATGAAGTATTTCTTGTTTCTCCAATTTAATGGGTTGACAATCCAAACTATCCTTATAAAGTCCATCCTGGAGTGATTCACTTGGTGAACTCTTCATCTTTCTCTCACACTTATGTTACTCTGATTTGTATCAGAAATAATTGAGAAGGAAATGGCAACCCACTCCAGTACTCTTGCCTGGAAAATTCCCTGGACAGAGGAGCCTGGTTGGCTACAGCCCATGGGGTTGCAAAGAGTCAGACATGACTGAACGACCTCCCTTTCCCTTTTCAGAAAAAATATTTTACTCTCATTTACCTCACTCTCTTCCCCAGCTTAAATTATAGAGCCACTGAAGAAAGGAATGAAATACCTTAGAGGTCAGTGTGGAGAGCAAAAGAGACTCTGTATATCGCTATTAAGGATATTGGCACATGGTAAGCTCCCCACAAATGTCATCAAGATTTGAAGTACGATTCTGGAGTCAAATGAAACTGGATTTGGACCTTGACTCCACCACTGACTAGCTTGGTGACCTTGAGAATTACTTACTCTATGGAACCTCAGTTCTTTCATCTGTAAAAAGGGTTGCTTACCATTGTTCCTTCCTCATGGGGTTGTAAGGGTAAATTAGATGACAGATTAAATTTGATCATAGATATAAAAATACTTAGCAATCTCTTAACAAACTTGTGCTATTATTATGGGACTTGAGAAAAGAGCTTTGTCTACAAAAGTCCTTAGGGAAAATTTGGGTTGGAGGTTTTTTGCCTCAGATGCAAACACATCCTACATTTGTGAATTTGGATTCTGGGTGGAGGTCCCTGCTATCCCTCACAGCCCTCCTCCCTCCTTGGGGTAGGCACCTCCTCTTCCCACCCTGCACTCTGTGACTTTGTCCAGGATGGATCCTGCTGGTTCTCATGTTGGATAGTAGCTGGCTGGCTGGAAGACCCATTGTCAAGCAGCCCTTCTCCAATGTGTTCACTATGGTTTTCTGGGGAGGATGAGATGAAACAGTATTAACTTTTTGGCCATTTTGAGGACACTGCCAGGCAGCTAGACTTAGGAACTTTGCATGTAAGGATCCCTGTGCACATATCTATTTTAAACTTACTGGTTAGACCTAAGTGGAAGACTGGTTAATATTGCTGATATGAGTAAAGGAAGGCTGTTTCCATTGTTAATGTGAGAGGATCCATATAACTGAATGCATCCAGGTAGACTCCAGAAACTGCCCTGCCCAGTTGCTTTGCAGGCTGGTCCAGATTTCAAGTCCTGGAACACCAGATGCACACTGCTTGTGTATATTAACCAGCCATCCAATTGATAGTCTGAGTTTCCTTCTCTGCTCTATGGCGAGTAGACACAATGCATTGCAGGAAGCCAAGCAATTATTTGCAAGTGGGTTACATGATATCATCTCCAGCACTTCAACCACAGCTGAAATCCAATTCCATCAGCTGGTTTGGATTTGGAGGGGAAATGAAAATCACATTTTGGAAAAATGGGATGGATTCTGAGTGTTAGAACTGATACTTCTGCAAAAAAAATATCCAACAAAATAAGAATTCAGTATAGACACACTCCCTGATATCCAGTCCTGTTTATCAACTCCCCAAAAGTCACAGTTGAATCCATGAGTTTAGTAAACTTTTCATAAATTTGTAGTAAATTTTCATGACTCTTATACAGACTGTTTTCTCATTTGTTAATAGAGGTAATTTTATACCCCATGGTGCTGTTTTGAGGTTAAATTAGATAATGCCAAAATGAATTTCCAGGAAGCCAGTAAAGTTTAAGCCCTTCATTTGCATGGACCTCTTTCAAGACTTTGTACCTGGCTTCATATTTATAATTTGCATCTTTTTTCTTCAAGAAGATGCAAAGTCCCATAAGTCTCAAACTCCACAAACCTGCACCCGCTTCTATGCAGATGTAGGGTAGGTGCTAGGATGGCGGGAAGTGGCTGATAAGGTCAGGGGCCTGGTAGGGGACTTGGAAAAGGAGATGGGAGTCTCTCTGGAGATTTGTAACTTTATTAAAAGGTTTACGAAGTGCCAGAGCACCTACCTGACTGTGAGCAAATTGCTAGGATGTGAAAGAGAGCTAGGAAAATATCCTCTAAAATTTATGACTCGACCGTGGCTTCAGCTGTTACCTCATTTAGTGGGAACTGTGTCCTAAGCAACTTGCCTTCTCATGGTGACCCGGGATGGGGGAAGATACCCCCGGGGCAGGTGCCTCTCAATTCCTATCAAGCCAGTAGCCTGCAGGGCCAATCACAGCTGATCCCACGGAGCCTCTGGGAGAACTGGGACACACCCTGCTTGGCGTGCAGTGAGGGACATGATGCTTTTCAGCCATCAGCCTCCCCTTCTACAGTTTTCTTCAGGCAGACGCAAGGGGAATCTCTTTCAATTCCTGGCCCCTCCTTCCTTCCTGCCACTCCTCTATCCTTCTTATCCTCCTGCTTTTCTTCTTTTCCTTTCTTTCTTCCATTTCATGAATCATGATACAAATTTCAATCCAAGATAAAAACGTATTTTATTTCACCCTTTCGGCTGTGATTAAGTTCTGTCCACAGCAAGGACATTGCGTTTCCATGGGAACCAATATACTCTAAAGCTGAGAAGGATGACAGTGTAGAAAAGTAGACAGAAGGCAAAGAGGTTTGTTCGAGTTGCTTTTCACCCGCCACGGAGGAAACAGAATTACGGAAGCCAGGGGCTGCCGAGGAATTTACGAGGTCACTAAATCATAGGCCCACTTCCAGAAGAGCCAGTGAAACAATTCTGGAGATAAGCGAATATCCTTTATTTAAAAAGAGCCAGAACAGATTCCACAATCTTCTTTGTAAAGGCATTCAGTTGTTATTTTTTAAGGGCAATTGTTCAGCAGCTGATGTGAGCAATGCCTGGGTGCCTGAGATGGTTCCTTTGCATTGCCAGCTGCAGAGACCTTGCCTCGTGCACCTTATTACTCAAAACTGTCGTGCTCCACTTTCATACCTTTCATCCCTCTAAGCACTCTATCAAAGTAGCCAGAACCCATCTGATTAAAGCAAAAATCTCTTTTCTCCCTCTTTACCACTTTTTCTGAAGGAGAAGAGTTTATTATTCCAATCTTCCTATCATTATTATAGACAACACTTATAATGGTTTTAAGCATATGAAGAATGTTATAGAGGCATTAACATTCACTGTTGGGAATGAATGTTAATGCCATGACTTTCACGAAAAAAAAATAAACAGAATAATTCTCTGGTAGGTGACAGGGAATACAGGAGAGTCTAGTTCAAGGATTCTTCACCCTACTGTCTCAGGAACACTTAGCCCATGTTGGAGTGGCCCACAGGAAGTGAAATAGAGCTGGTGGTCAAGATTCAGTGAGGTAACTATTCAGATCATTCAGGGAAGGGAAGAGGGGAAAACATTCTGCCCTTGAACAACTCGGAGGGCCTGATGTACTCAGTTACTGGGCTATGAGCACAGAATGTTAAGAGGATGCCTGGCTAGCATCATTTTCCTGAATACTGAAGCCTCAGCTGATGATAACTTTCAAGCTCTGGTTCTCCTGGTTCAAGGCTGTACCAAGTAGTGCCAAGGAGCTGACTACACAAGGGACTCACCCAGGTGACCTCCCTCGTCTTGGCTCTTGGATTGCCACTAGCCAGCTGTATGGTCTTGGGCAAAAGAAGTCCTCAATTTTCTTTGGTCCTCAATTTTCTTATTTGAAATAATATCCGCCTCAAACCTGTGATGAGCTGAGAAGTGTATAAACCATTTTGTGTGGTGCCTGACACATAGCCAATGAATACTGCTCAATAAATAGTAGCTATATTTATTATCCTGTCATTTTGCCCTCCTTATGGAAGCTCCTTGAGGGAAGTGGCTCAGCTTCCTTGCTATAGATTTTGTTGCTTAAACTAGAAATTGAGGCACCCCCTCCAACCCTCATAAACTGCTGATGGGAATGTAAATTGGTGTAGTCACATATGGAAAGTATGGAGATTCCTCAGAAAATTAATAGAACTACCCTGTGATCCAGCTATTCCACTTCTGAGTCTTTATCTGAAGACTATGAAAACACTAATTCAAAAAGATAGATGTAGCCCTAGGTTCATCATGGTGCCATTCATCATGTAGCTAAGATATGGAAACAATCTACGTGCTCATTGGTAGAAGAATAGACAAAGATGTGGTGTATTACTCAGCCATAAAATAGATGAAATCTTGCCATCCAACAACATGGATGGACCTTGAGGGTATTAAAGTTAAATAAGTCAGAGAAAAACAAATACTATATGATTTTATTCATATGTGGAATATGAAAAATAAACAACAACAAAGAAATAAATCAACAAACCAAACTAAACAAAAACAAACACATACCTATGGAAAACAGAACAGTGGTTACCAGAGGGGAAGGAGTGGGGTGGGTGATAGAGGGAAAGACAGTCATCTGGATGGTGTGGGAGGAAACTAGATTTTTGGTGGTGAGCACCTTGCTGTGTGTACAGAATTTGAAATAGAATGTTGCACACATGAAATGTAAAAATATTATAAACCAGTGTTACCTCAATACATTAAAAAAACCTCATACCTACACACCCCTCATTCTTCCTGCTTTGACTTCTAGGGAAACAAACTGCAGCAAAGTGCCAACAGAACAATGCTGTTATTACTCACAATGACATGGCTCTTTAGAGCTAGTTTGCATTGAAACAGTATAGGTCTTAGGGACTCTGCCGTTCTCTAACACTGACTATTTAATGCTTGTCACAGACCTACTCGTGATGCTGCAGAATGCAGCCTACAGCCCGTGAATCTGTGCTTCAGTGGCTCTTTCAGAGGTTGTTTCTGTGCTTCACTGATGATGACCAAACAAGTCTTACCCAGGAAAATGTGAACAATAACTCATTTTCTAGCCATATAAAGCTTTCCGTTTGGAATTTTATAGCATAAACACAGTCCATCTCTCTCTGGTGATAATCGCTGTGTTTCTAGAATGTGATCTAGAATGCAGCCCTGAGCATCATCACCAGAGAGGGACAGAGGCAAGCAGCTTCTGAGCTGAGTGAGAAGAGCAGCCTTCTTCCTTCAAGAAATGCTGGCTTCCCATTAAGACTGGTCCTGATGATTGAGGTGTCATCACAGTCATTGAAGGCAAGAGAGTGCATCACTCAGAAGGGCCCATAAGGACTCTGGAGCAACAGTCTCCAAAGCTCTTGGAACATAGGTGCAATCACCTGAGGAGGGGAGGGATGGAGCTGTTTAACAGGAGACATGGAGCCTGCAGAGAGGGTAAGGTGACTACCCTACCTAGGGTAGGTGTCCACAGCAGAAACTGGCATTAAGAGTAAAGGACATCATTGCCACCTCTCCTCTGCAGGGTGCATTGGACCAGGTGGCACCACGGTCAGAACACAGAGGCACAAGAGACAACCGCAACTCACAGTGCAGCGCAAGCCTAAAGGGGAGCAGCAGACCTTCCAGAGTTCAGAGCCCTAAATTTGTCCTGTGTCCAGCATCCGTAAGAGTCCCCCCAAATCAGCATGTAGGCACTCTTTCCGTGGCCCCACCCTGCATGATCCTGTAAAAGAAATACTTTTCAGTCCAGTGGCTGTGATCTGCTGGCTAAGTGGCCGTCCCAGAATCCCACTCTCACGGACTGGGACAATTCTAGTGACAAGAATCACAAAACTGCCCCGGGCGGCCGATCTATTGCATGCAGTGAGTTGGGAGAACCTGATGGGGGTAGCCTCGCAGTGCTCCACTGAGATGGTGCTGCCTGTTCTTAGCTGGTCCCCTGAATTAAGGCAGGCCTCTTCTGAGAAAGGTTTGTGGAAGTGCCTGGTCCTCTGAGGCTTGGGGTGGAGTAGAAAAGACAGAGAAAGACAAGATCCTCTGTAACTCCCATTAGAGAGAGCAGGAAGGTTAAAAGAAACTGCCCTGTAGGCAGGGGCAATAGTATTAAAGCACAGTGGTTGAATGAAAACTCCTAAAGGATGCCCCGTAAGTCCCATCATAAAGCCTTATAGTTATGAAAGAGAGACCATGATTTCCTTCAAGGATTTTGAATTCTGGTTTCTCTTCTAAGTCATATTAAAAATCAATGAGCAATGAATTAAGCATTCAACAGAGCTTAGAGGTGCAAGAGTCATAGAAAGAAAAATCAATGAGATACAAGGATTCAGTGGTCCAGCATTTCTCTGGTAAGTAGATGCACAGAAATGGTGGACCAGAGCTGTGGAAACTGGCCTCCTCTCCTGTCTTTGTGGATTTTCCCCAGTTGACTAGGATTAAGATTGACCAAACTGATCCCACCTACTTCAGCAGAGTAGATCTCAAGCATTTCTTTGCATGCCCACAGACACAAGATCTACCTTCTAGATAACACTCCAACAATTAATTAAAATCATTTAGACAGAGTGATGAATGTTAGTCAAACCCAGGAGGGCACAGGAGCCTGTCTGGACTGATCACTGGAATTCACTAACCCCTTGCTCACCACGGGGGTCTCCATTCTTGAAACATACCCTGACTGGCACACTGGAGGATTTATGACATCTCCTAGAAAATAGAAGAACTCATAGGAAAAAGAAATGGTGCTAAATATTTAAATGGAAAACAAGCAAGATCCTGGATTTGCTGATATTTAATATCTTCTCCAAGAAAATACTCCTATTAAAAAACATTTTTATTTTGTACTGGAGTATTTGTTTGTGATAATTTCAGGTGAACAGCAAAGGGACTCAGCCATACATATATATGTATCCATTCTCCCCAAACTCCTCTCCCATCCAGGCTGCCACATAACATTGAGCAGAATTCCATGTGCTAGTAGGTCTTTGTTGGTTACTCATTTTAAATATAACAGGGTGTATGAATTCTCTTTATCAATTGTTCAGGAAAGATTGACATTAAAATGTGTCTATTGAGAGACAGTTCACCAAAAGTTTTAATCTTGAAAATCTAGATTCTTTTTAAAGATTAAAACCTGCCTCTACTGAGTTACAGAGAAGGCAACGGCACCCCACTCCAGTACTCTTGCCTGGAAAATCCCATGGATGGAGGAGCCTGGTAGGCTGCAGTCCATTAGGTCACGAAGAGTCAGACACGAATGAGCGACTTCACTTTCACTTTTCACTTTCATGCATTGGAGAAGGAAATGGCAACCCACTCCAGTGTTCTTGCCTGGAGAATCCCAGGGACAGGGGAGCCCAGTGGGCTGCCGTCTATGGGGTCGCACAGAGTCAGACACGACTGAAGCGACTTAGCAGCAGCAGCAGCTACTGAGTTAAAATGTAATGTGCTTTGAACTTGCTTTGGCTTTATTTTCTGTTTGAAAGATTCAGCAAATTGCTCATGTAACTCACCAGCTGGGTTTTTCTGATCCTTGTTGCCTTGTTGAAGGTGGAAGTTAGAGGCATTTCATATCCCTGCATAGTCGATAGTGTAAGGATGGAACAAAAGTAATTTCTTTTTTATGTACTAACTGAATCATCCAACGCATCTGCCTGCAAACTGTATGAAAGTTGTATTCTTTGGTTTTTAGGATATTGGACTGAGTGAACATGCTATAAAGATCTGAAAATTTAAAAAATTTAGCACAGAAATATGAAAAAAAACTAAAGTTAATATAAGGTGTGTATATCCTGGCTGGTTCACTGCTAACAAGTATAATGCCTTTGTGAGACTCAGGAAAAAGCTCCCTTCTTCCCTTTGGGGGCATTTTCAGACTGGTACAAAGTCACACTGATCCCTTTGCCCAAGCACAACAAGCCCAGCCTTACATGGGCACCCTGACAACTCTCTATGACTTCTGTGCCACTAGCTCCAGCCCTGCTTCAGTTCTTTCTCTGTACAAAACATTTGTGTCACATTTGAACATTAGAAAGCCTTTTTACTCTTGGGATCAGCTATACTACACGACAATACACTGCTCTACTGGAATTTCAGATTTAGAAGAGAGTATAAAACGACCTTGAAGATAGAGGCAGATTGTTAAGTGTTAATTTCTAAGGGTTTGAAGTGTGGAGGGCCAGAAATCAAGGAGACCAAGACAAGAAGTCTGCCTTGCTGATTTTCTTTTTTCATCTTCTGAGTGGTTAGTATTATGCTTTGAAAGAGTATAATTTAGGCTTGGCAGCAATCAGTTGCAGAACACCATTATGCTAACATTTCTAGAGGAAAAAAAGTTCTAGGAACTTGCTCTTCAGAATTTCTCAAGAGTCGGTTGGAGCCTACACACAGGATTTAAAGCAAATCTAGCTGGTATGTATCTTTTCCTTCCTTTACTAACTTTATCACCCAAAATCAGGTATCCCAAGATGTTAACAACAGGAAAAGCATAGAAAAGACACTGACAGGCTGTAAACAGGGCTTGGTGGAAAGATAAATCAGATGGCCTTGAGACTCTTGTATGTCTTATTTCTATGACACCTTTGGATCTAGTAGCCTGTTCGTGTGTGTGTAAAAAGGAAATTTTAGTTTCGGTGGAAAAGCAACAAATGCTGTCCATTTTCATGGGCTGGAGTCCAGCCAGGTCTGTTCTAGCAGGACTCTCCCTCTGAGGCCAACCAAAGCAGTTAGTGCCAGCCCAGGGCTGTTAGGTGCTCAGGAAGCTGGCCACCTAAGCTACCAGCTTCATAGAACATGCTCCTGAACACAGAACAAGGACTTGACTGAAAGGAGCAAAGTGCTATCAAACACTTGCAGCCATTAAACCAAAACATGCAGTTCACAAATTGACCACAACTTAATCTTCTGAAACTAAAGATTCATGTTCATTCAACTCCTGGGTCAACAGTCACTCAATGTGTTGAAATAATGACACTACAAAGCAACCCAGAAATACCCAGATTTTTTTTTTAAATCACTTTATTTCTCCTCATGAGATAGAAGGTGCATTTCTATTCCCTTTAAACTGGATACACGTTAAACCAGGCTCCCCAAAGAATGAAATATCATTAACAGGATTTACCCAAGAGCTACCCAAATAGAGAAACGGTGCGCGCAATGATCTGTTTCAGGGCACGAAGCTGAATCAAACATCTGTTAGGTTTCCCCTCCCCTCCTTCTTCCCTCCCTGATGGTTAATGACATCTGAAGCGCTTAAGCTTTGCACATTCCTTCACTAATTAAATTCCTGCAAAGCTGTCTCATGAATCAGGTGCTTTGTGGAGCAAGAACACAGACCCTGATTTTTTTGTCGCCAGCGCCTGCCACAGTACAGGTAGGGGCCGAACACACACTCAGGCCAACCAGGACCCTTTCCAAAAAGATCTTAAGAGTCCTGTTTTTCCCCAAAACTCTTCCTTTGCTTTTTTTATAACCTGTTCTGTCAAAGCTAAATGGATGAAAATAAATGAGGGATTAAGTGGCACAAAGATTCAAGAATGTGCAAGTACTAATTTTTCAGGGGATAGGGACATTTCAGTAATCCAACTGGAAGTAAAGGGAAAGGGAACTGCCTTTTTCCAAAGAGAAGGGCTGCTGTCTCAGATGCATTCATTCATTGGACAAATAAATATGCCTTCAGCACCCGCCCCCTCCATATGTCCTTGCTCTACAGGCACTGACGTTAAGGATGGGCTCAGTCCTACCCTCATGGAGCTTCCATTCTACATCTCAGACCTGAGGACCTTTGATCTAAAGCCAGAATGAACAGTACGATCCTTCCATGATCAGGAGGTACATGGTCATTATGGAGGCAGGGGTCCTGTAGAAAGAAATTTCCAACTGATGATACCTTTGAACAGGGACCTGGGGGACTGGATATACCTTAATCAAGAAGGATTATTAAATATATACTATGTAACAATAACCTCAGATATGCAAATGACACCACCCTTATGGCAGAAAGAGAAGAACTAAAGAACTTTTTGATGAAAGTGAAAGAGGAGAGTGAAAAAGTTGGCTTAAAACTCAATATTCAGAAAACTAAGATTATAGCATCCGGTCCCATCACTTCATGGTAAATAGATGGGGAAACAATGGAAACAGTGAGAGACTTTATTTTTGGGGGCCCTAAAATCACTGCAGATGGTGACTAAAGCCATGAAATTAAAAGATTCTCCTTGGAAGAAAAGCTATGACCAACCTAGACAGCATATTAAAAAGCCGAGACATTACTTTGCCAACAAAAGTCCATCTAGTCAAAGCTATGGTTTTTCCAGTAGTCATGTATGGATGTAAGAGTTGGGCTATAAAGAAAGCTGAGCACCAAAGAATTGATGCTTTTGAAGTGTGGTGTTGGAGAAGACTCTTGAGAGTCCCTTGGACTGCAAGGAGATCCAACCAGTCCATCCTAAAGGGAACCAGTCCTGAATATTCATTGGAAGGACTGATGTTTAAGCTGAAACTCCAATACTTTGACCACCTGATGTGAAGAACTGACTCATTGGAAAAGACCCTGATGCTGGGAAAGATTGAAGGCAGGAGGAGAAGGGGACGACAGAGGATGAGATGGTTGGATGGCATCACTGATGTGATGGACATGAGTTTGAGTAGGCTCTGGGAGATGATGATGGACAGGGAAGCCTGGTGTACTGCAGGTCATGGAGTTGCGAGGAGTTGGACATGACTGAGCGACTGAACTGAACTGAATAGAAGTAATGCTGAAAGCTACCTCTTATTAAATGCCTATTATATACAAGGCACAGTGCTAAGCTCCTCATATGAATTCTCTGAATCTTCATATCAGCTCTTTAAGGTAGTGATTTTCCCCTCATTTTGCAGTTGGGGAAGCTAAGTTTTAGAGGAGTATCTTAAAACTCTTTCTACTTTTATTTTTCTTATTATGCTTGAAGATAGGATTGGCTCCCACAGCTATGACACAACGCAAAGCAATGCGCGTATGACGACTAGAGAAGACTGTGCCAGCCCTCTGGGAAGTCTTAGCAGTGGAGGTTCAACAGGAGGGGACTGAAGCAAGTTCTGGATTGGGTGGAAAGAAGCATGAGTGGAACTATGAACTCATTTAAATCAGGGGAAATTAGATAAACAGGGCCACAAAGGCATAATGACCAGAAACTGTTTCAGACGTCTTCCACTCTCCTGAAACCCTTTCTCCTCCAGGCTTGCTCTATCCTTCACAGAGAAAGCAGATGCCATCAACTTCTCCAGAACAGAAGGTCTTAAACACACACCTTTACTGGCATCTGCCCCATCCTCCTCTTTCCATCCTATTACTTCACAGGTGCTTTCTTTTCCTCACTAAGACCAAGGCTCCCACCCATGTTCTGGGGCCATTAAATAAACAACAACCCTCTGGGGTGGCTGCGTATTTATGACTAAAGAACTAGGTGTATTCGAGGAGATAGCTGGCCTGAACGACAGTAGCTGCTCTACTCTCTCACCTTATTGATTATAACTTCAGCCAAGCAGAGCTGCCTACAAGTCCCTTCATGCTCCATGCACCTTTATGCTCCTGTGGCTTTGACAAGGTTTTTCTCTCTGCCTTAAAAAATACTTCTGCCTCTTGTCCACCTTGCTGACTTCTACTAATCTGTCAAAACTAAACTCAATGGGCACAATATAAGTTAGCATTAAGAAAACTAAAAATAATAGTATAAGGGGAATCCAGAGGGACTCAGATTCAGGACTCAGGTTATTTCTATTGTTCTGCTCTGACATCCTTGGTCCTTGGATCCTATTCTCAAGTCTACCTAATGGTACAAAATGGCTGCTGGAGCTCCAGCTTACATGTCCATATTTCAGATGTGAAGGAAGAGGGAGGGAAAGCAAAGAGGACAAGTTCCAGCTGTCTGTTTTCCCTTTTAAAATCTCTTCGAAAAACTTGTTAAACTGTCCATTTACATCTCACTGGTCAGAATTTAGTTGCGTGATCATTAGGGAGAGTAAGAAATGTAATCTCTATGGTGAGCATATTGCCACACTGAATAAAAATGGGCATTGGGTCAAAAAGGAAGGGAGTGGATTGAGTAGGCAACCAGCAGTCTTTGCCTAAATTCCACATTCCTTTGTAAGCCTTCCAGGGTCACTTTCTTGTTCCTCCAGCTATGAGGCAAGTGTGTGTGTGCTTTTTGCACCTAAGGTGTGCCTCTGCAGTAATATATATCACGTCATGTGGTCATCATCTGGTTTGCTTGTTTCTCTCTTCTAGTAAATGTTACTCTCCAGTGACAGGTACCATCTCCATCATATCTGAATTTCCTAGCACAGGGCCTGGGAAATTAGTCCCTAAATAATTGATCATATTGCACCATATCACTGAGTGTCTCTTGGGTATGGATTTTCCATTCTTGTGTTCCTTTTTTGGAACATTGGTATTTTCACAAAGAAAACACTAAAAATATCTGGAAGGTTATTCCAAAGTGCTACAAGCTACCAGTCTGATTGGTGCTAGTTTTAGAGGAAGGAGCACATGGTTTTGAAACCAAACTTAAAATAGTATTGAAATGCTGATTTCAGTTTTCACTCAGATAGGTCATTTATTTGGTATCTGTTACTAGGGAACCACCTGGAGTGTAGTGGTTGTGGGGGGGGGGGCGGGGGGGGGGCAGGACAGTCTGGCTA